>ML300528.1:0-16617 GCA_005239495.1 Nicotiana undulata
TGGACCAAATTTATTTGTTAATAGTAAATATTAACAGAAATGTTATTAAATATTTATTTTATTTATTTTCTGTTTTGTAACAGAAAATTACCTCTTCAGATTTCAACCCAACTTTGTCTATAAATACAAGTCCATTCTCTCAGATTTTACATACTAATTTCTGAGTTTTCCTCCTTCTTTCTGCATACATTCATCTTCAAAGAAAGCAAGTAAGTGTGATTTGCTACCGAACTTTGAGTTCGCTGAAACACTGGGGTTTGAAGTACCACTACACCAGTGTGAAATTCGTTCTATCCTGGGAGGAAATAATCCATAACCTTGGGTACTAGGAGGGGATTAAATTCCTTAAGGAAACNATATAACATAAATCTCATTCCTGAAAGGGCTAATCAATCTGTAAGTCCTGTACTTGCCAGCAAGATCAATCTTATAGTGGTGCAGCCTGTGGAAGTTGAGAAGCTGATTGAAAATGGTGCCAACAATTGGATGGTATAATCTCTTCTTGCCATGTTTCCCTAGTACTTTTCTGGTCTGAAGATGAATTAAACTTCCTAATTTCCACTTCCGCGTCAAGATTTGTTACCCCTCTGGCCTCTCTTTTCTTGCTTGTAACAAACAAGGCTGTCTATATGTAAGACAATTTTTTTAAAACTAATTTACCCTGTCCATATATCGACTATTCTACCAATACATATCTTCCACTAGCACCGTAGCATGTGTACTGTGTAACTCTGCCTGTCAAAGTTTAGATAGATAGAGAAGAAATAATTTAATTTTTGCCTACAAAAGAATTTGAACCTTGGGGTGCCATAGTCTTTATCCCGCATTACCGCTAGGCCACATCGTTGGATGCGTAATGCTCTCCTTATGTTAAACAGTTTCCTTCTCGAGGAAAAGGATCGAGAGGTTTTTTTCCTCGTCAGAACCAAAATGCATGTCTTATCTGCATTCCAAATATGGAAAACGTGATTAGGCTTCCTCAGCAGAAAGCACTGATAAAATTAAATAGTCCATTTGAATTCTAGGTACAATGTCGTTAATTAGTTAAGTTTTTTATTCTTTGAGGGAGCTCTGCATGACTATATTATGTGTTTTAGGAAGTCTTATTAAATTTCGATGCATCAGCTATTATTTCATTTTTTGTCTTATCATTAAGTTTTTTTTAAAGGGAAAGCTCTTTGCCTATGCATATTCGAGGACCGGCCTGTAAATCAAATAAACCAACAAGTTAAAGAAAAGGTAATATGATGCATGCAGCCATGTAAGGAACAGTATTAAAGAAGTTCTTATCTTGGAGCAGAAGCCAAATAAGGGACAATGTAAGGCATTCTAGAATTTGTTTCTAAAGCACGACTAAGGTGCAATAAACAACTCAACATCTCAAGAGCCATCTTGCTCAAATATCGCCACAAGGCCTAAACAGGACCACATCATGCGGGTTGATAGTCAAATAGTCTCACATCCCATCGTAGCATAAGTGAGTAACACATGGAATAAATCCGAGCATGAATAAGATCAACTCTAGCCTGTGACACACTCCTCACAATTGCTGTTCTGAGTAGACAAATCCAATTCAGTGCAGTTTTTTTGGACAAATAATTGTATTTGGACCGCAGGGTGTAGCCTCAAGGTTTCTGTCAATATCGCAGGAAGATAAAAAATTTCTCAAGGGCTTACAAAATCTATTCATTTCTAGCTAGTTGCACCTAGTCAAGGAAAAGAAGAAATACACACATTATTGACCTTTGAAATACTTCATTATATTCACCTCATAGTAATACATTGAGAAGTTGCTCGGAACTCATTTTTTCGCTAAACTACTTTTACTAGACAAACGAGAGGACAGGAGGTTACTAGATAGACTGCTGACATATATCACAAGAATTCATCCTCATGTGTCGAGGGAAAGGGAAAGATCACTATTTTTCCTCTGGCTCTTCCAGTTTCTAAGTACCTAAACGCCTCGATAACTTCATAGAAGTGAAATGGACTTGCAGGATCAATTGTTGCCTTTAGCTTTCCATTTTCTAGATATGGTTCAATCTTCTCAAGAACTTCTCCACTTACTGTCAAGCTTGAATGCACTGCTCTAGGATTTGAAGGAGGCCATGTTATGTCAATTATTGGTGCTTCTTCTTTGGCCACCACATAGGAATTCTTGGAGTCACCTAATAACAAGTTTACAATTTTGATGAGAAAAAACTGCACATAGAAAAAACGTTAGTAGAAGATGGTTTAAAATACAACAACAACAACAACCCAGTATAATCCCACAAGTGGGGTTTGGAGAGGGTAGTGTGTACGCAGACCTTACCCCTACCCTGAGGTAGGGAGGCTGTTTCCAATAGACCCTCGGCATCCTTCCCTCCAAGAACTCCCCACCTTGCTCTTGGGGTGACTCGACCTTACTACCTCTTGGTTGGAAGTGGAGGGTGCTTACTATCAGAGCAACCCACCTTGTCCCAGAAGGTGGTTTAAAATGAAAAAAAAAATGAACAAAAGTTACCTATTGTGTCATAGACAAGGTCATATTTTTCCTTAATTTCTTCATATCTAGTTTGTGTATAATCAACAACCTTGTCAGCTCCCAAACTTTTGACAAACTCAACTTTGGTAGTACTAGTAGTTGCTGTAACAAAAGAAGCCCCATACAATTTCTTGGCCAGTTGAATAACCAAAGATCCAACACCACCAGCACCACCAACTATAAAAACACTCTGCCCCTTCTTAAAACCTGCTGTTTTGAAACCTTCAATTGCTGTTTGAAGTGCCAGAGGCAAGCTTGCTGCTTCCTCAAATGAAACATTTTTTGGCTTTCTTGCCACTAATTCCTCCTCAACTACTATAAACTCTGCTAATGTCCCCGTCTGCTTTATTTTATCTTTGGTGAAATTTTGAATGTTTCCATAAACCTCATCACCTATTTCAAATCTTGATACAGTATCTCCTTTTCCCACCACAACACCAGCCATGTCACAACCTGGAACAACCTGCACAAACATCCTGATATTCATTATGATATGTTGTCAACAGAGTTGAACACAATATGCATTCCATAAGTTCAGCTGAATCCAACTTTTCTTCCAAGGAACTTACCTAAATATGGTGAAGAGTTACTAAATTTCAATAAATATCAAATTCTGGAACACATAATTTCAGAACTGCGATTGATTTAGTGGTAGGAACATAAAAAGAACCTATCAAGTTTAAATTCTGGTTCCGTCTATAGGCTCTTATGCAGGTAGTTTTTGGATGAAAAAGAGTCGTGGCGGCATGCAAGTGATAGTCCTCTCTAAGCTATTTTAAGGATGGAGGGAATGATTCTTGTGCTTGTGATCATAAGTAGGAGTATATACTCACAGGAAAATCTAAAGGGACAATGGGTCGTTGGCGGAACTTGAAATCAATAGGATTCAAGGCTGCAGCTTTGACTTGAACAAGTAGTTGATCATGTTGAGGACAAGGAATTGGGAAGTCTTCTAGTTTGAGTACTTCTTTAGGACCATATTCTTCATACATCCAAACCTTTTGCAATTGTCTGTCTACATGGTTTTGTACTCCAAGCAAAAACTTCATCTTTGTAGTTCAAGACTTGACAAGATTTCTGAAGTAGTAAGGCAATTCAAGGCAAAGGATATAAATGCTGTTCAAAGAGGAGGAAATAATAAGGATGTGATGCAAGAACATCAAGGGAACAGAACAAATCAAACAACAACAACAACGACCCGGTAAAATCCCACTAATGGGGTCCGAGGAGGGTAGTGTGTACGCAGACCTTAGACCCCGAGGGAGTAACCGTGACGGACCCAAGATTTTGTGCAAGCGAGTTCAATCTTAGAAGTACGTAACTTTAGTCGTAAAATAGTAGTTGTCAAGTGGGTTCAAATAAAATATTTATACAAAATTTACGCAACTTTAGTCCTAATTTATACATATACACAATATTATTTTTTGATGAAGCAGGTTCAATTGAACACGCTTGCCACCACGTGCGTCTGCCACCGGGGAGTAAAGAGGCTGTTTCCGAAAGACCCTCGGCTCAAGAAGACGAAAGAAACAATATGAGTACCACCAACTGAAACCATAGGAAAAATAACAACATCACGAAAAAACAGAACAAATCAAAATGACATGAATTTTCAGAAGATACAATTAATGTCTTTATTTGTGAAAACATGATCATGGGACTAATTGGTAAATTGAGAGTTAGTTATCCGTTGTAATATGTGAAAGTGAGTTCCACTTAAGGGGCTACAGGTTTAATGATGATTTATTTTGTTTCTATGCATGAATAACTGAGGCTAAGTGTTTCTTGAAAACTGATGTTGCTCAAGAAATTAGTTTCTTGAAAAAGAAAATAATGAAAAGAAGAAAACGACCCCCCAGGTAACTATGCAAATTCTTGACAGGAACAAATCCATATGACATGTTTCATTTAGTTTTACCAATTGGCTCTAAGCTTGTGTCATGTGTTTTTCGATAATCTGATTAGCATTTTTTTATTTATATTTTAAAGAACGAATGACTATACACTGAGCAGCAAAATCATGGGATGCGTGATCTTTGCAAAACATAGTAGGAAAGGTTGTGATAGGCTGATGGTCAGTATATAATTACTCTAACTATGACAAATCATTTGAATTCATTAACTTGCTCCTAATTAAAAATTTGTAACCTTTTTGGACAAAAGTGTTTATTTAGGAAAAACATGCATTGTTTCCTAAAGTTAAGGTGTTTGACCCATCTTTTAGAAAGATAAAGTTGGTCCAAACAAAAATAGTTCTTGAGAAGTTGAAAAAAGTAAATTTTTTAAAATAATTTTTTGAAAAGTATTTTCGAGTAAAATACACTTATTAGTAGACACCTTTTGTCGGAATTTTTTTTCCACTTCTTTCATTTGAATACCCTTCGAAAAATTTCTAGCTTCGACACTGATTTGCAGTACTTTCAAAAGCTTGATCAAATACTATTTGATGCTCAACACTATTTTTAAAATTAATTAGCAAAAAAAATGAAGCAAGGAAGTGCCAAATTACATTGGGTCTTAAAATTTCGTTTATAGCTTGTTTGGATGGTCGTTACCCATTGTATTGTATCGTATTGTTAAGATGTTTGTTTTGGTTGTTACTTAAATTTTATCGTATCGTATCGTTAAATCCGTCGTTACGTAACGACGAAATGTGACACTTTATGTAACAACCGATTTGGTGTGATTGCATTGTTATCAGAGGCGGATCCAGGATTTTAGGTTTATGAATTCCTACAAAAATTTCAAGTTAATATATAATACTAAACGGATGAATGGAGTGGGTTCCAAACTAAATATTCTTATATATTTAATGGATTTTTCAATACAAATACATGATCTACATAAAGACTACTGGGTTCACGGGAACCCGTAGCAGATGAACTGGACCCGCCTCTGGTCGTTATCTTGTCTTTTTATCTCATCTCACCCTTCACTATTATTAAATAATTTTATTTTATTATTTAGTTTACCTTTTTATATATTTTAAATTTATTACGTATCATAATTTTTCTTTATAATATTGTAAATTATTCTTCATATTGCCGGTGGATGATATCATGAAACAACATCAAACGATACAATCTATTCAAACATTATATTAATCAAATAATATAATATAATACAATACATTATGAAACGATGTGAAATAACCTACAAAGAACGGCTTATATTAATAATCTCGCATATCTTGAGAAACTAAAATTTAAAAAATAAAGAGTTGGAGCTTCTCTTCTTCACATCAGAAGAAAAAGAATGCGAAGAAGAGTCAAGTGGTAACTTGATTTTCAAGCTACGAACAGAATATCTTAAAAGTCAATCTGAAAATGGTACGTTCTCCATTAATCATTCCTTAATATTCACAATATTTTCTTGAATAGTATCTTTTTACACATACCAAACAGGGCCTTAACATGCTAAAGTTTCCAGTTCTCCATTAATACAAATTTCTCAGATAGTATGAGTTTTCTCAAAGACCTGGCTGAAACCCTAAGCTCGATCTTTTCGGACACTCCATCATCGTCTTCGCCTCAGAACGACCGTAACCTAAACTCCGACGATCGGACGATGGACGGCGTTGCCACCGGCAACGAACGGGCGGCGTATAAGCTGAAAGGCTACTTTGATTTGGCTAAAGAAGAGATCGACAAAGCCGTTAGGGCTGAAGAATGGGGATTGGCTGCGGATGCAATTTCACATTACCAAAATGCTCAGAAAATACTCGCCGAAGGAATTTCTACTCCGGTTCCTTCGTATATTACTTCTAGGTATCCAATTTTTTCTTTTTCTATTTCAATCAAGTTTGAATATTTTGGTGTGTTTATGTATGCTATTGTTTGATTAGATTTATTAGAGGCTTAATGCTACCGCAGCCATTATTTTAATGTGAGGCTTAGTTTGAACTTTCTAGAAAAATGTGATTTTTGTTTAAAAAAGAAAAAGAAAAGGAAATTGTTCAATACATGTATGGTTCAAGTTGAGAGCAGAGGATATGATTAAGCCTTCGGTCATTGTTTGCTTAAACATGTTTAAATTGAATGAGTACAACTTATTGTTGTGTTAATTTGCTTATGTGATGGTGTTATGGAAGATAAAATTAATCTAATGCTCAGTGGTTGAGCAGAATGCTATAGAAGATAATATAATCAAATCCGACTAGTTTGGGATTCCCTTTCTCTCTCCCTTTTCCTTTCCCTTCCTTCTTTCTTCTTTCTTGCTTTCCCTTTCTTCTTACCCTTCCTGAGCCGAGGGTCTATTGGAAACAACCTCTCTACCTGCATCATGTAGGGGTAAGATCTGCGTACAGACTACCCAACTACCCTCCCCAGACCCCACCTGGTGGGAACACACTGGGTTTGTTATTGTTGTTGTTGACTAGTTTGGGATTGAGGTGCTTGATTGATTGATAATTTGGTTGAGCTAGGACTTCTGAAGAAGGAATGAAGTGCAATCTTTTTTACCTGTCGAACTGTTTTTTAGTTGTCTAAAATGTGACTTGTGATGTGATTGTCATGTTCCTTTTCAGCTATTATGCTTCAGTGAGGCAAATAGGATCTATGCTAACTTGTTTGATGCTATTTTACTTCATTCCCTATTTGGTGAAATAGAGAGATACATGCATTGTGCAACTACATTTTCAACCATAGCTATGCTTTAGTATCGAGGATAACCTGGAGATCCATGACAAGTGTGTTGTTTCTTGTATGTGTTGGCTTCTTGTCTTTATCTCAAACTAACACTGCTCTTTACTACTTCTCAAAGTGAGTTTTATGTAGTTAGTTGTAATTTCTGATTCTCCTTTATATATAATTACTTCTAATTTTGTGCAATTCAGCGTTATTCACATGTACAGAATGCTAATTCATGGAACACCAAATCTTGCAATTCTGTATGTGTTGACTGGATTCTTGTGTTTTTACACTTTTCTGTCTCTTTTCTTTCTGTAGTAAGAGTTATTTAATTGATTTCTGATGCAAAGTTAGATGTTTAGTGTGACATGTCGGCAGCAGTATGTACATAGGATGAAAAATGGGCTGGTTTGTTTCGATATACTTAGTAAAATGCAAAGAAAATTTTACGATTAAAGAATAAATCATCCCTTTCTGGCATATCTGATTTCTTGGCCATCTGATGGATTATGGTGTAATTGGGCCGCCCTCTTGTGGTTTTTAAACAGTGAACAAGAGAAAGTGAAATCATATCGTCAAAAGCTAACAAAATGGAAGTCTCAAGTTTCAGAGAGACTTCAGACTCTAAGTCGACGAGCAGGTTCGAAAATCCTATTCCTTCTTGCATTGAGTTTCTAATCTTATCTTAACTAGCAGGGAGAATAACTAAGTACTATTTCTTTCTTCCCTTTGCCCACTCCCATTTCAGGTGGCACATCTGCAGTCAAGGTATGAACTGCTGTATGAAGTTTGTTATGTTGAGTAGACAATTTCAGATGTTCATTTTAAGCTAACAAATACTACATCTTTTCCATCCAATGGAATTGCAAGTCTCCTTCCTATCTCGTCGTGATGATGCCTCCTTTTTCAATTTTAGAACTTTACTACGAGCTTTTGGTGCTAATGGGGAGTAATGCTGTTGCTCAAATTGGTTCTTCTCTTTGATGCATCTGCTTGCTGCTTGCAGGCTGCAGCATTTCTACATTTTTTTTGTCCATTTCTTATTTATGATATCCTAGTAATTATTTTCTTAACACAAGTAAGTAATGTAATTAGTTGTTCATGGATAATCCTGCTTCTTCGTTTGTCCTCTCGCTTGTTGTCACTTTCCTGTAGGCCTTCATCTTTTTAGGTATTATAATTACAATTTGGCACTTGAGAGGAACTAAAACAATCTCACATAGGGGTTCTAAACAAGCCAATCTCAACCTTCAACAAGTTCAGCTTGATTTAACGCTATTTGAATAGCTAGAGCTTGGACAAGCTTGATTTAGAAGGCTTGCGCGTAGCTCGACACTTCGCTTATGAAGGAATCAACTATTATTGAACGGAGAAGACTAAAAGACTCGGGGATAAGAAAAGCTTTAAAAAGCGCTCTAGGTCTATTAGGGCTTTAAGCGCAAAGCGCAATTAAAGTGTGGGCTTTAGTAAAAAATGGCGCAATGAAGAAAAATAAAAATGTATTCTTTATGTAAGAAAAAAATAACAAATTCATTCATAATGTTTTCCTTAACAATTATTATATCTCTTTGCTGATTATATTTTATTGTTTAGTACCGCTCAATTCAACATAGATAGCATGGCCTATAAAGCATATGCCTTAGTGCCTTACCATCACTGAACCACAACTTAAGCAAGGCAAAGCGCTCTCCTTGAGCTTTTTTGAGCTTCAGGGCGTAAGCGCCATGAGCCTTTCAACTGTTTTAAATGGAAAGTACATATCAATCGGTAAACTCTGAACATGGCCATCAAATGTTCTTGAAACAAAATTATTTTGTCATCATTGAAAGTTTCACGAGCTGAGCTTGCCATTTGTCACCATGCTGGGTCTGGTTCATCATTCATGGTACCCCTACTCCCACAGTTGTATACTTCTGAACGAATCCAGAATTGGACATGATGTGAATTTCTGATATGTTAGTTGCAAAGTGGGTACCATGTGATCATAATTGAATTTGGCATGTTCTCCCCAGATTTCAGCACCTCAAGCCCAAAGGCTGGCTGTTTCACAATCAAGTTCATCTGCTCAAAAAGGAGAATCTCGATCTGCGCCTAGTTCTGGGAGAGACAGCTCTGTTATGAGGGTTCCTAGTTCTGGAAAGGACAGCTCTGTTGCGAGGATTCCTAGTAATAGCATATCAAGCCACAAACCTTCACAGGAATCTGCTAATGGGTATGATCCAAAGTTGGTTGACATGATAAATTCTGTAATTGTGGATAGAAGCCCCTCTGTTAAATGGGAAGATATTGGTGAGAAGCCATCCTTTCCTGTGCCTCCTACCCCTATGCAATGATTTGTAAAATCGTTTATTCTTGAATTGGGTTTTCCTGCAGCTGGACTTGAAAAGGCAAAGCAAGCTCTCTTAGAGATGGTAATTCTGCCAACCAAAAGAAAGGACCTCTTCACTGGCTTAAGAAGACCTGCTAGAGGTATTGCATCTATATGTGATTACCACTATAAAACACTAGGAACTTGTTTCTGACAAGGTTGATGTTATGGTATTACAGGTCTACTTCTTTTTGGACCACCGGGTACTGGAAAAACCATGCTTGCCAAAGCAGTAGCTTCAGAGTCAGAGGCAACATTTTTCAATGTGTCTGCTTCTTCGCTAACATCAAAGTGGGTGTGTGTCTCTTTTGTTTGTGCCTTTAATTGAGTTTGTTTTGCATCATTTGATATTCTGAGCTTCACGTTCTTATATTGTTATGACAGGTTGGAGAGGGTGAAAAGCTTGTCAAGACACTTTTCATGGTTGCCATTTCCAGGAAGCCATCTGTAATTTTCATGGATGAGGTAAGCCATTATCAGCAATTATTATATCGATTGATGCCTCAGCTATTATAATTATTCAATGTTTTTCGTGCTTGGCCTTCATTTAATGAATTTGAATAATACCTATAAAGAGTCTTTATCAATTGTTTTCTTCATTTTTACCTATTAAACAAATAAAGAAATTAGAAACTTATATCTCTCTTCCGCATTTCAAAATAACTTATATTCCTCTTCCATCAAAGGCAGACTTTCTTTGGTGGGTGGTGGGACAAATTAAGCAGAAAAAAGTAGAAAGTTGTATCAGTGAAAATTGCTTCGTCCCGATAAGAGGTGAAACCCGGACTGTTTCGTACTCCGTTTTACAAGCCAAAAGGCAGCTTGGCATCACGCTCCTTTCTATGTGCGGGGTCCATATTAGGGCCAGAGCATATTGAGTCTATTGTAAGAAGTCTTACCTTGCATTTCTGCGAGGGGCTCTTTCGACGGTTTGAAACCTTGGCCTCTTGGTCACATAGCGGCAACTCTTACCATTGCTCTGACGTGCAAACATATATTAGATTTAGAAAAACGAGCTTAAGAAGAGCTGGTTTGCTTGCCGTTCCACGTTATGCTTTTGCTTGATTCCTTCACGAGTTGGACAAATGCACCTTCTTCTTTTTGTCTTAACCCACTTCAAGGCCTTTGAGATTAGCTAAATAGTTTACGGGCAAGTAACATCATGTTGATGATGATTTAAAACACTGCCTTTACTCTCTTGGCACATCTGTCAGTTAGGTGAAAGTGAAGCTTTCTTGGTCAAGTAATGGATGGACTTCTGTAGGATTTGCAATATTTGCTATGCAATTTTGGAAAGTAATGCAAATTATTAGCTATGTATAGATTGTTTGTTTGCTATAACTGATTGGCATTTTAGTTTGCGTCCTAGATATTTGTGTTATATGACTTTGTTTTGATTCTTCTATATGAAGTCTCTTAAATTTGGTTCTTGTAGATACTTCGGTAAATCACCGCATGTATCTTTCTTTTCACTTATCCAAAAGAAAAAATAGCTAGTACTCCTCATGTTTCATTTTATGTGACACTCTTTCCTTTTTAGACTGTTCCAGGAAAAAATTACACCTTTCTATATTTAGAAATAATTTAGCTTTAAACTTCCTATATTACCCTTAGTGACACGATTTTGTGGTCTTAAGACCACAAATTTCAAAATTCTTCTTTCTTTCTTAAACTCTGTGCCAAGTCAAGCTTTTCACATAAATATGACACGAGGGGGATTATATTTACTTAGACTTTGCTGCTAATAAACTACATGTCTGCCACTTGTGTCTTTCATTGTTAAACACATCTAAACGCACATTTGTTGCTTATTGGTAGCAAATCTTACCTTCAGGCTATTTTTTTGGTTAACAGATAGATAGTATTATGTCAACTAGGACTACCAATGAGAATGAAGCAAGCAGAAGGTTGAAATCAGAGTTTCTAGTTCAGTTTGATGGGGTGACATCAAATTCTGATGACCTGGTAATTGTAATTGGTAAGCTTCATGCTGTTTCTGTACTTGTTCTCTTAGTTATGGTGTCTCTCTCAGTAGCTGGTCCTGCTAATTGATGCTCAGGGCTTAGTGTTTTCTGGGTGTAATATCTTGGATCCTAGGGTGACGGGTTATTTTAGGGTTGGGTTTAGTTAAATGAACCGGTTATTTAAAGTGTGTTTATGGCCTTCCACATGTCCATTTAATTCATGGATCGGATTTCTTAACGGCTGAGGGGTAAATCTACTATTACTAAGACTGTAGGGTTTAATTTGACCGAATAGTATAACGGAGGGTAATTTTAAACAATGTCCAATAGTAGAGTGGTAAATATGACCCTTTTCTGAAAATAAAATGATAAAATACACTATAAGAGAAAGATTTAAAAAGAAGAAGAAGGTAGTGACCTAATATGCTTAAGAACATAATTTACATAGCCAAACTATCAGAAAGGATAAAGAATCAAATAAGCTTAGAATGTTTGAGGCATCGTGCATTTCCCTAACACTACAAAGATGTGAAGTATTAGTGTTCAACATGTACCAAGGAAAGGCCATTTTTCCAAACCTTTGTAGTCTGGAACTTTTGTCTGCCAATGTCAAACTGACCCTGATGTGGTGGCTCTAGATGGGCCCTCTGAAATTTCAGCGACTCACTGATCAATAATCACGGGCCATCTGAATTTTCACTGACTCACTGATTAATAATCATTCTGGAGTTGTTCTGAGATCTTTGAGAATATGTTATCAGTCTACAGAAGTTGCCTTTTCTGGTCATTGTATTCTCTATCTATTGTGTCTGAGCAGTTTGCCTATGCTGATGCAGGTGCCACGAATAAGCCACAGGAGTTGGATGATGCTGTTCTAAGGAGATTGGTAAGTGCTGGCACTTGATCAGAATGCAGTTTGTCTTGAGAACATAGTTGCAATTTCATCATTGGCTTGCTTATAGATGTGTGTTTTATTTTTTATATTTTGGTCTGATAGGTTGAGTAGATATTAGGAAAAATTAATGGACATGAAGATAAGGGGTGTACAAATATACATCACAGCAATACGTTTGAGTTTTTCCTTGACAAATCTACATAAGTGTAGTGTAAAAAGTTACATAAGGCCATCTACTTTATTCACAAGTCATTAGAAAAAACCCAATTAACACCAGCAATTAACGATTTCAGTTATTTTGATATCCTTGCGGCATCTTACATGGAAATTCAAGTGTGGACTGAGGGAATACCACATTACTAAAATACTCTTTGACTCTAGAAGATAAGTGAAATGATCTGAATCTGACCAGCAGCTTATAATAAGAAAGTAGAGAAAACAAATATCAAGTTGCAAATTGCTTCTGAACTTGTCCCTTATTATTATTTGAAGGGTGGTTTTCGTTCCATGTCTGTGATCATAGAAGCTTAATAATTAAGTTACTGAAGAGTATCGTTCTAATTTCTATGTGAATTGTTCTTAACTTTTCTATAGATAGCTCGTTATCAAAAAATTATTATAAATAGTTGTAAGGTTGTTTTCTTTCTAATATGCTTGTTACTCTGTGGAACAGGTCAAAAGAATTTATATTCCTTTACCTGATGCTAATGTTAGAAGACAACTTCTGAAACACAGACTAAAGGGAAAAGCATTTTCCTTGCCTGGTGAGATTGCATTTGACAACTAGAAAGATGTTATTCCAATTGATGTTGGCTCACTACTGTCTGTTTGTAGACCATAACTTACAGTTCCCATTTATTGAGGAATGCTGCCCCCCCCCCACCCCCCCACCCCAACAAGTCCCCCAAAGCGATTTTAATGAAGTCGATCGATTTACAATTTAAGATGTGAAATGTGGATGAAATCTGAATACATGCATGATGTGCAAATTCTTAACCAAATGTCAATGCATTACAGTCAGTATGATCATTACACTTCAACTGGGTTTTT
This sequence comes from Nicotiana undulata, assembly GCA_005239495.1. Lineage (NCBI taxonomy): Eukaryota > Viridiplantae > Streptophyta > Magnoliopsida > Solanales > Solanaceae > Nicotiana > Nicotiana undulata. The sequence goes on from ML300528.1 coordinate 13,433, forward strand.
CTATTCCACTTCTTTGAAAGAAAAGAACTCAAGTAAACATCTTAAAAGCATTTAAACCAAAAAAAAAAAAGGAAATCTCTGAAGATCTTGGAAAATTTGTCTGATTCAAACTTGGTATGGAAGTCTACCCTTCTAGGGTAGGGGCAAGGCTGCGTACTCCTACCCTCTCCAGACCCCACATTGTGGGAATACACTGGGTAGTTGTTGTTGTTGTAAACTTGGTATGGAAGGAAAGCAATGATGGTTTGCATCCTTTTATAGAAGCTCAGTGAAAGTCTATTATGATTGAACATGTCTAATTTAGTTATGCGCAGGAAAGCAAGATAATTGCAGTCTAGAGTTCTTTAAAGTAATGGTTTTTGTGTCCCATATTTGTCACTGGTTTAAGTTGTCCGTGCTTTTACAAAAATCTTGCGTAGTCACTGCTGGCTTAAGGGCAACCATGCCTCCCCTGGCCCTCCCTACTTTTTTGGTTTTTCTATGCATGGGAGTGGGGGAGGTCTCTCTTCGGTTCACATCCATTTTAGTGGGAAGTTCAAGGCCATTTCTCAGTATTCCTCTTTATCTGAAGCATATCAAGCATCTCTGCAATTGTTGCTTGAAAACCATACATGCTTCACTTTTTGTTCTTCGAGTTCGTAATACAACTTTGTCCTTTCTGTGTTTGATTTTATATTCTGAAATCTATAAAAGTCCAATGTCATTCTGGGCTTATCTCTCTTATGTAGCTTCAGTTGATAAAGGTTTACTGATAATCGTGCTCATTTGTTGGAGACTCGAACTATTTGTTCTTATACAATCTTTTGAGGATGACAGAGGATCAAATAAAATCGTTTGAAGGACTTCTTATTGTATTTGGAGTGACTTTCTTTTTTATTTTGTGAAATATAAAGCCTAGTTCTTACTTAGTTTAGTTGCATGCTAATGCAATGTTAGCTAACTCAGTTTTGTTTATTGGGTGATAGGTGGAGATCTAGAACGACTAGTGAGAGACACAGAAGGTAAAAAGTGCTATGAGTTCTTTCCATTAGCAAATTTTTAACTGAACATCTGTTTCTTAAGAATCTTTATCAACATCTCTTGTTTCTCATGGGAAACTCAGTCTGAAACCTACTTTTTCACAGGGTATTCTGGAAGTGATCTTCAAGCCTTGTGCGAGGAGGCTGCAATGATGCCAATCAGAGAGCTTGGTGCTAACATTCTCAGAGTCGATGCAGATCAGGTGGTAATTTTTCTCTGGATTTTACAGTGCTACCTCTTGAATTTGTTTGCCTGTTGTAGTTAATGTTTCTACATGCACAAAAAGCATATTGCTGAAACTAGCTGAAATACTACTCCAAAGATACCTTGTTGTAGTTAATGTTTTTCTATGAAGTTGAAGTCGGAAGACTACTCTTCCCATGCTCTTTCATGTACTCCATCCCTCTCTCCATTTTGTGGATACACTTCTGATTTGGGCTATCTCAAAATGTTTGACAGTCCTTTACTGAAGTTTGTACAGCTTATAAGATTGTCAAGAATTACATTTGTTTGAAATTTAACTCTCTGCTCAATCAACCTTGTCAGATATAGTACCACGAGAGTATTCATACTCCTAGTTGTTTCCTCGGAACTCGAAAGGTTGACGTCATTTGTTTTAGATGTCAGTTTGAGTTGGTTATACACCTTTGGTTGCACTATAAATTGGATTGCAGGACATACTTAAAAGCTTAGTGACTTGGAGTATTTAAGACAGTTTGGAAATAGCAGTTTTACATCTCTACGTTTCTTTTATAATTCCATAACTTGTCTGGTTCTATTTCCACCCCACTTGTGGGATTACACTTTTTTTTTCCGTTGTCGTTGTTGTTGTCTGGTTCTATTTCTGAGGATTGAAATAATGCTGGTCACTAAGTATACTATTGACCTGCACTTGGAAGCAAGTCTATTTTCGTACCATGTAGGCGGTGAATAAATCGTGGATATTCTACTTCACCCATCACCAGAAAAATTGTGGATATTGACTCATCCAAAGTTGATGTTCTGATTTTGCAGGTAAGGGGTTTAAGATATGGAGATTTCCAAAAGGCCATGACAGTGATTAGGCCTAGTCTGCAAAAGAGCAAGTGGGAGGAACTTGAACGGTGGAACCAAGAGTTTGGTGCAAACTAAACTCCTGAATATTCGCGCAATCTGAAGTAAGCTAAAACAAAAAGTTTATGACAAGGCAACAGATGATATTTGTTTTTTGGGCAGGTCAGTTTCTGACTGCATCTGTACATACTTAAGAACTTAAATAGAATATTATTCAAAATTTGGATATTTTCCAGGGAAGTATGTATAGATTAGATGATCAGGACGTGTGATACACATGTTTTCTGGTTTCTCTTTGTGTCTAGATGTTTGTATAGGAACTGACTGTTGATTGTTGAATACACTGTAATAGTGGATGACGTTCTTAGCAATCCCTAAATTACACTTTTTTTAATTTATAAATAAAATCCTCTTAAAGGGCAGAGAGATAGGCAGACCCTTATCCATATATTAATATCGCCTAAATATAAATACATAGATGAGAAGAATGCTGTGTAACCTCCTCTATACTCTCAGTTTGTCTTGGGAATAATTTCAGAGCAGTGGAATCTACGATATACCCCAACTAAAATAAGCCGCATTTATTTAAAGTAAAAAGTGTCTTGTGAAGAAAAGTCAATACTAATTCCTACTTGCTTCAACGTAAAACACTTCCTCTGAAATTGATTTCACTTGACAAGGATAGTGAAACTACTAATCTCCTCTAACAATAATTTCGAGAAGTGGAAACTACTATTCTTCAAATCCTTCTTTGGGGCCACTGAACATTGAATCAAAATGAAAAAAGTTTCAAAGTAAAACCACAATTCATTTGTAAAGATAGGAAACCACCAAATTTCGTTCAGGTGAAATTGTTTACGTCAAAGCTTGTAAGGTGCCCGAAGATTATGCAAGAATCTTTACCAAAAGTACCTAAAGCAGCTCAATAACTTGAAAATTTGGAGAACAGAGTCAAATTAAAATGAAATCAAACCCAAAAATTATAGCATAGAAGGGTTTTGATTTTTTGAGAGGCAAGATCAACACAAAAATAACCCTCACTTTTGATACTCCAATCGTATCGCAGAAATTTTAAAAAAAAAAAAAAAAAAAAAAAAAAAAAAAAAAAAAAC
>ML300528.1:16639-30751 GCA_005239495.1 Nicotiana undulata
AAAAAAAAAAAAAAAAAAAAAAAAAAAAAAAAAAAAATCGTATCGCAGAAATAGTCATAATGTCTAGATTGAGTTAGTTAGAGGTTATTATCAAAAGCCTTTGATGGGTTCAAGGTCTCTTAGTCTCATGTTTTGATGATTTAACAAACTTTCTGTATAGAACCAAAAAAAAGGACCTGATAATTATTCTGCAACGGACTAAAAGAAATCTGGGCAGTGTACTTCTGGATTCACAAAAAACAATTTAGGGACCTGATCCCTTGATGTTTCTCTGACAGAAGTACAAGTCAACTCTAGAGCTGGAAAGCAGTTGCAGAAAATGACTGCCTGCAACTGTGCACGCTACAGTGCAGAAACAGTGCAGCAGTCACTTTCTATTAGAAGAAGAGTGTACCAACTAAGAATAGACATCATTCTTGAGATGTCTTTGAAGTATAATAGCATGGTGTAAGGCAAACAAGATATTCACTTGAGCATTTACTAATATTCTCTCAAGCATTGAAGATCTAATCTTGCATTGAAGTCTCAAGTGTGTCAAGAACAAGAAGACAACTCCACTACGAACCAATTTCACTACGAGTCCATGTGTGTCCTTAGTTGAGTTGTAATCTTGTGTTTTGTTCCTTATTGTAACTTCTATCTTGCTTTCTTAGAAGCTTTGTTTTAGGAAACCCAAAATCATAAACCATCCGAGTTTGTATGGTGACTAGAGTTAGTCATAGGTTAAATTCTTTGTAACTAGTGAGTGACAAAGTGCCTTGTAATAAATGCATTACAAGTTAGTGTGTTTGAAGTCTTTGTAATAGAGTTATTATAAAGTGGCTTGTAAAGTTGAGTTACAAGTTAGTGAAGTTGAAATCCTACCAGTGTAGGTCATGATTTTTGTCCCCTTGAGCTGAGATTTTTTCACGTAAAAATCTGTGTCTCATTTATATTCTGTTTCAGTAGTTAGCACTGAGGGAACTGATATAGGACCAGGTCTCTATACATTTGGTGGACTCATATAAACTATCAATTGATATCAGAGCAGATTCTTTCTAAAAGGTTAACATCTAGAAAGGATATCAATGACTGTTCCACCTAACTTTGAAGAAGGACAATCAACCTACATACCTCCTAGATTCAATGGTCAGTATTACGGTTGGTGGAAGACTCGTATGCATGATTTCATAATGGCAGAAGACTTTGAGTTGTGGGATGTCATTTGCGACGGTCCACATATTCCTATGAAGAAGGTTGGAGAACCTGGTGTGATGGTACCTAAAACTAGAAACGAATACAGCGACATTGACAGAAAAACTGTTGAAAAGAACTTTCGTGCCAAGAAGATCTTGGTATGTGGTATAGGACTAGATGAGTACAATAGGACATCAGCTTGTCAATCTGCCAAGGAGATATAGGAAACATTGCAAACTGCACATGAGGGAACTACTCAGGTTAAACAGTCCAAGATTGACATGCTTACCACTGAGTATGAGCTTTTTAGGATGACAAATGATGAGTCTATACAAGACATGCACACCAGATTCACATCCATCATAAATGAGCTTCATTCACTTGGAGAAATTATTCCCAGAAACAAGCTGGTACAGAAAGTTCTTAGTGTGTTACCTAGATCTTGGGAGAGTAAGGTGAACGCCATCACTGAAGCCAAAGACCTACAAACTCTAACCATGGACGAGCTTATTGGAAATACGAGATGAAAAGAAAGAAAGACAGTGAAAGAAGAGAGCCAAAAAAGGAGAAGAACCTGGTCCTCAAAGCTTAAAACAATGACTCAAGTGAAGAAGATAGTGACATGGCCTATCTCACTAAAAGATTCCAAAAAATGGTTTGAAAGAATGTTGGTATACCAGGGAGAGGCAGTTCAAGTAAACCAAGTAACTATGATCTCTGTCACAAGTGCGAAAGCCAGGGCACTTCATCAAAGACTGCTCACTTCTGAAGCAAGAGCACTACAAACACAACTCTGACAAAACAACAAAAGGAACCCGGTTCCTGACAAACGGTTCAACAGAAAAAGTGCAGCTAGCAATGTTGTGAAGCAAGCTCTTGCTGCATGGGGAGTCTCCTCTAGTGAATCAGAAGAGGAACCAGATGCAGGAAACAATTCCATGATGACAGTGGAAATGATGCAAAGAGATATGATTCATTGTTTGCTTTGATGACCCAGTCTGATGATAATGAAGAGGATGACAATGATTAGGTAAGTTTCAGAGATGTTCAGAGAAATCTGAAGTCTTACTCTTCTAGGGAATAAATGTCATTAGCAAATATTCTAATTGATGCATACTATAGTTTAGTTGATGATAAAGATGCCTTAATCGTAGAGTTATGAGATGCTGGGAAATCTAGAGATGATTTAGTGGTATGTGGTTGATTTGAAGGAGACCATAAGTAATCTTGAAAAAGAAAAAGAATCTCTAACTAGAAAAATAAACAGTGTAGAAAATGAAAGAGATGACTTGATGGTAGTGGTTGTGGACTTGAAGGAAACCACAAGCAATCTTGAGAAAGAAAAGGGAGTGCTAGCTGAAAAGACCAATAGTGCAGAAAATGAGAGAGATGACCTAACAGTAGTGGTGGTTGACCTGAAGGAAATCGTATAAAACCTGAGCCAGGAAAAGAACACTGGCCAAACAAAATATGTTTCCATTGAACAAGAAAGGGGTGACTTTCTAGTGGTAATCACAGACCTAGAGGAAACAATTGAGGGACTCAAATCAGAACATAGGCTTGCGAGTATTGAGAAAGGGAAGGAAGTAGCGAGTAAGGCACACATCAAGCTTGAAAAAGAATTAAATGATGTGAAAACTAGTCTATGTGGTGAACTTGAAAAAAACAGGCAACTTCAAGCTGAATTGGTAAAACTAAAAATTTATCTTGAAAAATCTCTTAAGTGGACCTGGTCCACAAATGCTGTCACTGCCAAGTACTTTAACAACAGTGGAAACAGGTAGGGGATTGGGTTTCAAAAGGAGAAAATTCCTTACAACCCTCACAACAAGTACGTCACTGTTCTAGATAACTGGTTTCTTGCTTGCATGGACTAGAAAAGCTCTTATCCACCCTTTTCCTCATTACAAGGTACCCAAACTTGTTTGGGTTCCAAAATCTAACCCATAATCTATATGTTCAGGGACCAGTGAAAGGAACAAGACTAAAATAGATCATGGACAGTGGATGCTCAAAGCACATGACTGGGAATACCATGGATTTTCTCTCACTGAAAGCCCTACAAGGAGGGGATGTATCCTCTGGCAATGGAAAAAAGGGATACATTCTCGATGCCAGAAGGGTTGGAAAGTCTCTTTTGCACTCAATTGAGAACGTGTACTACGTAGATGGGCTGAAGTACAGTCTCTTGAGTGTCTCCCAAATCTGTGATAAAAGGAACAAAGTAGAGTTCTTGTCTAAAGTGTGCACAATTACTAGTCTGGTAACTGGGGAAGTGGTTTTAGTAGCCAAAAGGTACAAGAACATCTATGTTGCGGACTTTGAATCTTTGGAAGCTAGTGATATGAGCTGCTTGAAGGAAATTGATGATGATGCAGAACTGTGACATAGAAGATTGGGGCATGCAAACTTCTCGCTTCTGAATAAATTGATACAGAAGGACTTGGTTCGTGGTTTGCCAGATTCAAAATTCAAGGAGCACAAAGTATGTGATGTATGTGCTAGAGAAAAACATGTGAAATCATCCTTTAAGCCAAAGAAGGATGTTAGCACATCAAAACCCCTCTAACTCCTTCACATGGATCTATGTGGTCCTATGAGAATACCAAGCAGTGGTGGAAAGAAGTATATTTTTGTGATTGTAGACGACTATTCCAGATTCACTTGGACACTGTTTCTCAGAACAAAAGATGAGATCTTTGAAGTATTTGTGGCCTTTGTTAAGAAAATCCAGGTGAAAATGGAATTGAAGGTAGCTTGCATCAGATCTGACCACAGGACAGAATTCGACAATGCCAAGTTTGATGAATTCTGCAATGAAAATGGGATCACTCATAACTTCTCAGCTCCAAGGACTCCACAGCAAAATTGTGTTGTTGAAAGGAAGAACAGAACCCTAGAAGACATGGCACGGACAATGCTTATTGACAGTGGAATTGCCAAAAATTTCTGGGCGGAGGCAATAAACACTGCGTGCTATTTGGTGAATAGGTGCATGATCAGGTCCTTCTTGAACAAAACCCCTTATGAGCTACTCAATGGAAGAAAGCCAAATATAACTCATCTGAGAACCTTTGGTTGCCAATGTTATGTTCTCAACAACGGGAAGGACTAGCTTGGGAAGTTTGATGCAAAAAGTGATGAAGGAATCTTTCTGGGATATTCCTCTCAAATTAAAGCATACAAATTCTACAACAAAGTATCACAATGTGTGGAAGAAAGTGTTCATGTGATATTCAACGAGACACCTTCTTCGAACAAGGAAGAAGACAGTGATGATCAAGACAATGAACCACTTTTGGTTCATGGAGAAATATCTGATGTCTCAAATGGCAAAGTTGACATGATGAGTCAGATGAAGGAAGCAAGTGACAACAGTGCAACATCCTCGTCCACTTCACAAGAGGAACCTGGTACCCCAATTACTACCACTGAAGATGAGGAAAGATTTGGAGATGCAGTGCAAGGCACTCCACAGGTAGCTGAATGAGGAATGCAGGGAAACCCATCTGACTTACCCAGTTCTTCTACCAATCAGATCCAAGTCCCAAATTGGAAACACAAAAGCTCTCATCCTCTTGATAACATAATCACCCCTTGATTCTAGAGTTCAAACACGATAAAAAACTAGAAATTCCCTAGCCTTTTCAGCCTTCTTATCTCAAATAGAACCCAATAATATCAAGGAAGCCCTGAAAGATGCAGACTGGATTACAGCTATGCAAGAGGAGCTGAATCAATTTGAGAAAAATAAGGTATGGCACCTGGTACTTAGACCCTCAGAGGGAACAACCATAGGGACCAGGTGGGTGTTCATGAATAAGCTGGATGAACATGGAAATACCACAAGGAACAAAGCGAGGCTAGTTGTCCAAGGATACAATCAGAAGGAAGGGATCGACTATGATGAGACGTTTGGCCCAGTTGCTCGCATGGAAGCCATCAGGATCCTCATTGCCTTTGCATCACATATGGAATTCACCTTGTTCCAAATGGATGTGAAAAGCGCCTTTTTAAATGGTTTTCTTAAGGAAGAGGTCTATGTTAAGCAACTTCCAGGATTTGAATGTCATGTACATCTTGAACATGTATTCAAATTGGATAAGGCTCTATACGGATTGAAGTAGGCCCCTAGAGCCTGGTATGAAAGGCTTTCCAAGTTTCTCTTGGAAAATGGTTTCACTCGAGGAAATATTGACAATACATTATTTTTGAAGAAACGGGGAAGGAACCTGCTCATTGTGCAGGTTTATGTAGATGACATCATATTTGGGGCTACATCAGACTCATTATCTGAAGAATTTGCCAAACTCATGGGAAATGAGTTTGGAATGAGTATGATGGAGGAACTGAACTTCTTCCTGGGTCTTCAAGTGAAGCAGTTCACAAAGGGGACGTGTATCAGTCAACAGAATACATCAAAGAACTGCTGAAAAGGTTTGATATGGAAGCATCAAAGGTGATCTATACCCCTATTGCTGTTGTTACCAATCTGGACATGGATGATTTTGGATCTCCTGTGAATCAAACAATGTAGCGGGGAATCATTGGATCTCTACTCTACCTCACTGTGAGCAGGCCAGACATTGTATTCAGCGTGGGATTGTGTGCAAGGTTTCAACCAAATCCCAAGGAATCACATCTGAAGGCGGCCAAAAGAATTATGAGATATCTTAAGGTCACACAGAACCTGGTTCTATACTATCCTTCAGGTGACAATTTTAACCTTGTTGGTTATGCTGACACTGATTAAACAGGTTATCTGGTGGACATGAAAAACACTTCTGGAATGTCTCATTTCCTTGGATCATGTCTAATCTCATGGGGTACAAGGAAACAAAACTCAGTGTCCCTCTCAACAGCTGAAGCAGAATATGTTGCAGTTGCATCTTGCTGTGCTCAGCTGTTGTGGATCAAGAAACAATTGGAAGATTTTGGAGTATACATTGATTGTGTGCCACTCTTATGTGACAACCCAGTGCCCTCAACATGGAAAAGAACCCGGTTCAACACAAGAGAACCAAACACATTGATGTCAGACACCATTTTCTCAGAGACAATGTTGAAAAGGGGCTCATTTGCATGAAATTTTGCTGCACTGAAGATCGAATTGCAGATATCTTCACCAAAGCTCTAAGCAAGGAACACTTTAAGAGAAATAGGATGGCGCTAGGGTTAATGAAACCTAACTAAGAACTTGGTTCTCCTCACATGGCTATGAAAGTCACACTCAGGTAAAAGTTAGCTAAAGTATTTTCTGACCAAGCGATCTATACCGTTGCAGGTAGATATGCATGATGATTATAGAAGCTAAAGGTACATCGTTGGAACTGCACAAGAGAGCTGCAAATTCTTTTACAAAAAAACAGGTCAGGAACCTGGTTCCTGTACCACAAGTTAGTAGTAATGTGTGTTTTTCATGCTTTTATCAAAAGACAACAAAATTAATGCAACCGCCACATCATTCGACTTTTCAGAGTCTGTGTGTCACGTCCTATATCTCAAATCCCTTCACTTCCTCTGCACGTTTCATCTTCCCAAAACTTACTGTCACTTTGAAATTCGTCAGAACTCGTTCCTCTCCTCCCTCTTTATTACCCTTTCTTCCCTAAAACCCTCTCACTCCTAAAGAACTCTTTGTCACTCATCCCACAATGGCCAACGAACAATTTTCTCCTTTTCCTGCCATCAACACCACTCTCACACCACCAGAAATCCAGTCCTCCACTAACCCTGATGTTGTTGTCCCCACACTTGTTTCCTCTTCACCTCATGTCGTCGTTACTCCCCCTTCAAACCCTACTCTTCTTCCTTCTTCTGATCAAACCAAAGAACCCTTGGAAGGCGATACGCCTCAGGAATCAGAGGTCTCTGAGGAATACCCCGATCAATACTTGAACTCCTCCATTCTTGACTCCGTGACTCCCATGGAGTCACCAGAAAAGAAAGCGGCAAAAAATATTATGGCCATTGCCTTCGAGAGTCTTACGATTGAAGACTCCTCCCCCTTCCTGAGTCTCAGGGGGAAACAACTCCATTCTTAGGGGATGAGGGGACCATGGTTCTGTTTGAGTCTCTCGTGTGACACTATAAAAGAAAAACCTGCTGGAGAACATGTTTCTCCTTCAGCAGAAACAAACCAGGAACCCATCTTCTACACTAAACCCTTGGAGTCTATTCCTCCCATTACTGTACCTTTTGACGAAGACGATGAAGATGAAATGGTCCTCAGTGCTAGATTTAAGATTCTTACGCGAGTAGTTACCCCTGAGTCCTTTCCAAAGCGACCCTCTACCCGGTTTCAGAAAAAAGAGGCTCTTGACTTTGCCTTGCAGAAGAGCAAGAAGAGTCTTAAAAAGAAGAAGAGGTTAATGAAGCAGGGGGAAGTTGTGGCTGACAAGGATATTCCAGTGGTTGAGGTTGATGAAGATGCTGAAGAGGAACCTAGTTCCTTAGTGAAAAGATCTACAAAAGTTCAGAAGTCTGTGGTTGAAGCTTCCAAGGAAGCTGTGGGAAAACAAGGTACAACATCTGTGAAGAGTGTTGGCACATCCAAACGGGTTGTGGTTGAAGAAGTGGTTGAAAAAGAGCTATCTGAAAACGAAAAAGGGAAACTGTTGGGGGACCTGGTTCACTGAAGACCATACCAAGTGACACTGGACTTGGGCAGGAAAGATTGAGAACTCAAAAAGTGTTGCGAGGTCGTATGTTTGACCCGGAAATATCTGAGATGGCTGGAATGAGACAGGTTTTGGAGATAGTGGAGTTCCAACAATGAGACAATCTTTTGCTGGCGGATGTGCCCAAGGTTTATGAAGAAGAGGTGCAGACTTTCTATGCAACTCTCTTCACTGTTGAAGGGGATCATATCTGTGTGCTGGTAAATGGGGTTGACATCGTGCTCGATGTTGCTGCTTTGGGAAAGGCTCTACAGGTTCCATGTGAGGGGATGTCATCTGTCAAGAGTGCGTGTGAAGCTAACTTTCGGAGGGCCATTGTGAAAGAGCAAGCTATTCAGCAGGGGGAATGGGTGCATAAAAAGGCACTATTTCCAGTGTACCAGCTTCTCTTTGAGTTGGTTAACAAGGTTCTCTTACTCCATGCTGAGAGGAGGTCTATTGCTTCCAAGTCTGACCTGGTTTTGATAGAGGCTCTTGATTCGTTCACACCTATCAATCTGATAGCTATCATGATAGAACATATGCAAAAGGTGGTGAACTTCCGAGATGGAAATCATGGGCTCCCATATGGATTTCTCCTCACACGCGTGTTTGAGTTCTTCAAGGTGCCTCTGGCTAACCCAAAAGGTAGGAACCCGCAAGCAGGCCTTCTCAAAAACAACTTTGGAAGAGTGTGAGTGTATAGAGAAGGCTGGGGGTAACACTTCGACAATCTCTCAACTGATCAATGCTCAAAATTCTGCAACTGAAGTGATCAGAAAGTTGAAGGCTCAGAATGCTATATTGGAAACCCAACTGAGTCAAGCTGTTGGGGCACCTGGTTCTGCTCATTCTTCCCATGAAGAAGTTTCCCGCTTGCCAAGGAGAATGCTGAGCTTAGGCAGCAGGTTGAGAACCTGCGGGAGAAACTACTCGAGGAACATATGTTTGTTAATGCCCGCATGGACCTGGTTCTCAAAATCCTTGCTACCTCCTCCTCCAAGCCTTCCTCTTCTAGTGCCCCCTAGGATCCCTTCAGTGTCCGGTTGTCTTCCCTTTGTGATGTTATTGTTGTTGGTTGTTTTTTTTTGTGATGGCATGTTGGATTCCACCGTACTGCTCCTGATGAAACAGTCCAATTGAGTCTTTGCTTTCTTCTATGTTTTTAAAACTTTTATTATTAATGAATCAACTTCTCTTTTGCTAAGTACAATGCATGTTTTTCATGTTGTGTGCACACATGGGGCATGAGTTAGCTGTGTTGGACTTCTTCACGCTTTCTGCCTGTTTGTGATTTTTAATGATGCCAAAAGGGAGAAGAGTTGAGAGTTGAAGTTAACTTAAAAAATTGAAGCAGGGATTAAGGGGGAAGCATAGAGACAGGGGGAACATATGGGGTCCCTGGTACTTTATCTGGTCAAGTTAGGCTCTATAACTAGTCATCAATTTAAAAGTTTGTCGTCATAAAAAAGGGGGGAAATTGATGGGTTTAAGGTCTCTTAGTCTCATGTTTTGATGATCTAACAAACTTTCTGTATAGAATCAGATAAAGGACCTGATGCATGCCTAGTACAATCATTCCGCAACGGACTAAAAAAATCTGGGCAGTGTACTTTTGGATTCACAAGAAACAGTTTAGGGACCGAATCCCTTGATGTTTCCCTGACAGAAGTACAAGTCAACTCTACAGTTGGAAAGCAGTTGCAGAAAGTGACTGCCTGCAACCGTGCACGCTACAGTGCAGAAACAGTGCAACAATCACTTCCTATTGGAAGAAGTGTGTACCAACTAAGAATAGACATCATTCTTGAGATGTCTTTGAAGTATAATAGCATGGTGTAGGAAAACAAGATATTCACTTGAGCATTTACTAATATTCTCTCAAGCATTGAAGATCTGATCTTGTATTGAAGTCTCAAGTGTGTCAAGAACAAGAAGACAACTCCACTACGGACCAATTCCACTACGAGTCCATGTGTATCCTTAGTTTAGTTGTAATCTTGTGTTTTGTTCCTTATTGTAATTCCTATCTTGCTTTCTTAGAAGCTTTGTTTTAGGAAACCCAAAATCATAAACCATACGAGTTTGTGTGGTGACTAAAGTTAGTCATAAGTTAAAGTCTTTGTAACTAGTGAGTGACAAAGTGGCTTGTAATAAGTGCATTACAAGTTAGTGTATTTGCAATCTTTGTAATAGAGTCATTACAAAGTGGCTTGTAAAGTTGAGTTACAAGTTAGTGAAGTTGAAATCCTACTAGTATAGGTCGTGGTTTTTGTCCCCTTGAGCTAAGATTTTTCCACGTAAAAATCTGTATCTCATTTATATTTTGTTTCAGTAGTTAACACTGAGGGAACTTATATAGGATGAGGTCTCTATACCATTGGTGGACTCATATAAACTATCAACCTTTCTTCTTCAAGTACTTAATAATAGTATTTTTTTTCCTTTCTTTTTAGTTAATCAAAACATTCTTGCTTGTGAAGGTGCTAAGCAAACCCGTTGCCTTATCATTTATACAAGAATCTAAGAATGGTGTGACCACACTTATACAAAATTCAGCCAGATAAACATTAAGAGGATTAGTTTCTCTTTTCGAGATGTTAAATCAAAATAAGATAAAATATCTTATCAAACGATCGAAAGCTTTTTTTAATCATGGGAAGTTCATTAGGTTAAATAAAACTTGAGGAGACAACTGGTACATATGATTCTTTGAACACAAGAAACCTTCAACATAGGAAGAAAGAAACTTTAGATGAGACACCTGATAAATATGATTAAGGATATATTTTATGGCATCCTTGGGACATGAAGAACGATTGACATCACTCAAGAATGAAACAAGAGCATATAAAAGGGTAAAACGAAATTTATCTCTCTCTCTATATAAATAAAATTAGAAACGTTGCTTACATAAGTTAAGTAATGCAATACAATCTAAAAAGAATTACACAAAATCTAAAGTAGATTACAAGAATCGGATTTGCCTTTATTTAATGCAATTTAAACAACTCTTAAATATGACCTTATCTTCGTATAAGATCGCAATTTATTTAAGTTATGTTAGTACATGTCACTTAAAAGATAAGTTCATATAATTCAGCTGTATCTTGCACTGTTGTCATTGATTTCTCTTACAAAAAGAGCAAATATACCATCAAATCTATTCGATTTACTCTATTACTACAACAACAACAACCCAGTGAAATCTCACTAGTGAAATTTAAGATACTCTGCTAATAAGGAATATTTCCTTATTTACAAATATATGTTTAATTAATCTATTCTTGTAACATTTTGAAATAAATAAATAAATATATATATATATCTGTTTATAGAATTTACACCTTGTTAGTGCCATTTTAAGTGCCGTAGTTGGTACGGTAAACACTATTTGTGACATAAAAGTCAGAAAATTAAACAGAGTAGTTTTCATCAAATAACTAGTCCGGAAGTATTTGCTTATAACTCAATTTGGCAAACCGTAAAATTTGAAAGTTTGGCCAAACAGGATCTAAGAGTGGTATCCATACTAAAATCTCTGTAATTACAATCTATAAATATATGAGAAGTGAAAAACTAGCAATAAACTTGAGGGCACCTTCTTCACTGCACCTTATAGTCTGACATTAATTGGTACTTTAACCAATTTTATTGAACACATACATCGTACACAAACATAAAGTAAGTTGATAATCTATACTGAACTTCAGTTAATAATTCTTCTTTTTTCTCCCTGGAGAACCTTGAGTTGTAATATGCGCCCAACCTGTCGGACATCGGATTTTTTCTTTTGCTTTTCCTTTTCCTAATATCTCCTTAAAAGTTTTAGGAAAAAGGAAAACAAAAGGAGAAGCCAGATGTCCAACAGGTTGAGGAGCGTATTACTACTTACGTTCTAAAGGGGAAAAAAGTGTTACCTGAAGTCCAATATTGATTATCAACTTACTTTGTGTTCTCATATACGATATATGTGCTCAAAAAATTTGGTTAAAGTACTAATCATAATATAGCAATTACCAGATGTAACCATGCTCATTTGATATATGCCAGAAAGTTCAAGGTTTGGGCATTTTTTGGGACATAAAAGAAGCTGAAATATAATATTCAAAATGGAAGAAATGGATAGAGAGGAATAGAGATTGTAATTGAGGGGTGGAAAATAAGAGAACAAAGAAGGGTTTTTATAGTTGGTCTGAGGGATTTTTAGAATATAAAATATTTGTATTGGTTTATATTTGATTTGAATAGGATCTAAAATTAGACTGCAATCAATCAAACTTAAAAAACCTACCAAAAACATAATCTTAAGTAGAAGTCAAACATCGTAAAATGGGTAAATTATTTTTAAAAAAATCTTTATTTGCCTGTCAACATTTAAATACCTTAAAAAGTTGTTATCTCTATAACACTAATTTTGATGGTTTAAATTTATTTGACTCGTGAGCTTTACTAGTTCGAGCACGAATATTATTTTATAGTCGGCGTGAGGGTGTAACACCCCGTAAATTTGGCTTAGGTATGGATGTGTTAAATGAGTAGTAATGTTATATTTTAGACATGTGAAGTTCTATTGGGATGAGTATGGGTGAAAATAGTTATTTTAGAATCAAGAAGTAGAGTGAGGTATACAAGATTCAATAAAATCTACGAAGTTTATAAAAGGTCAGTCTTCCAGGAGGTTTAGTGAGGAATTTGTAAGGTATTTGGGAAAACTCAAAACATGAAAGTTGTAGGAATTTGAAATAGATTTCCAACGATATATTGTGGAGTCCAAACAGATCTGTGTGCAAAAAGTTATGTGCGTTTACAGAATGGTGCGCAATATGCGCGCCCTGAGCGTGAACGCACACATGTGGTCGTGTTCCTGCCATTTTCCGCAGTCAGGTGCGCGGGGGGAACTTGGGAAATCATTTTTAAAGCCCTACTTCGTCCCCCACAACCCGAAAACTTAAAAACTTGCTCTAGAAAGAGGAGCTCTCAAAAACCCAACTCCTTCAGGGTCCCTCCAGCACCCAAGGTAAGTTCTAATGGTGATTCTAAGTTAATTTTAATTTTTCAACATCTTATTAGCATTATTAAACCCCCCATATCATTAGATATCTTATTGGGACATCATTGTTGAGAGAAGGAACCCTAGAACTCGAATTTAAGGGGATTGGACTTCAAAGTTGTAATGTCTTCACCCTCTAATATCATTGGTTTAATGATTATAGACCCTAGTTCATGATATATGAGTTGATAGGTTTGATACAAAAGCATGAATGGTTATAGGTTTGGTGTGTTGATGGTTGATTATTGGTTAAGGGTGTTGTTTACCTTATGAGTGATAAAGAATAATGTTGATTATAATAATTTGAGACTTTAGAATTTATCTAGGAGCAAGAGAATGAGTTATTGGGTGTAGAGACACCATTAATAAGGATTATGAAGCTTTATCCTGACCAAGTGTTTGATAAAATATTTAAGTTACCAAAACATGAGTATCATTGCTAATATGGAATCCCTTTGACTTGTATTGCTATAGATTAAAGTTGAAAGGGTTCACAAACATTGTATTACGCTCAAGAGCAGGAAGTTAAGGTATGTGAGGCTAGCTCTCTATGTTTGGGAATGTTAATGATTCTCCCTACACTATGTTTCTTTAACCACGTTACTAATTGCCTCAAAAATATAGTTAAGCCTAGTTCCCTGAATAGTTGTAGAACTTCTATTCTCTAGCTTCGTAACTCGTTCATGACTTTCATTCTGAACGTTGTGAAATTAGTGCATAATCAATATAGACTTGGGTTTGATGCCCATGAGTCTCAGTCTAGAGTACTCAGCATGTCATAAACAGTTAAAGTTTCAATTTTCATAATCTATTCATGAATACATGTCTCATTCTAGCTCTATTCAGCATTCAAGTATCATGTAACTCAGTATGGTTCAGTATTTCAGCATCATATATTTCGGTATGATTCTCAGTTCCTGAATGTTGAACACCTGTATTTGGGCCTGAGGCCGTAGTTTATTTGCTTTATGCATGTTTGGGTCTGAAGCCGTATTTTATGCTTTATGCATTTTTGGGCCTGAGGCCGTAGTTATGTATATGTATACTTGTGTGATGACCCAAAAGGTCATCTTACATAATTTAATCTATACATGTGTTCCGAGGCTCCAGGAGCCTCCGTTAGTCTCACCTCGATATGCGTGCGCCGCCCGGGCGTGTAGTCGGGAAGCTATTATGTGAAAATTTGATAAAAAATGAGTTTTGATAATTAATGAATGAATATAG
>MDKH01134129.1:0-17944 GCA_005239495.1 Nicotiana undulata
TTCACTAAATCAATGAGCCAAACAACATTTAAAAAATAAACTCTTTTGTAAACCTAAGGATTACCTCTAATTCCTTTGTGGCAAACTAGCCTCAAGCTATTTGCGACAAACTTCAAGTTAGCTATAACTTGAACACTCAGTACCTATTTCAATTGCTTCTAGATAAAGCTGAAAAGGTACAAGTTGTAATCACCTACTACAAATAAACTAGACTAAAAGACCACAAATGGAACTGGTTCTTCTAGCTGGTTCAAGTAGCTTCAGAGTCGCACACTTAATTCTCACATGAACTGCTTGCAAAATGCTTTGGTAATTTTGCTCTCAATTCTTGTTCAACTTCTGCTTTTGTGCGTACCTGTACAATAAGAACACTTAACAATATATAGGATTAGTAGACAAAGAGATTCACTAGAATTTGGATGCTGCTCTTCCTTGGTGGAAGAGTTCTAGTTGATCTCAACTCCCTAAATCCTTCCTTATCTTGATTCTGTTCTTACTGAATAAGGAGTCCATCTCCTTATCAATTTTCAATCTTTTCGATCAGGAGATATCTTCTTTAGATCACAAATTTCGTTTATCTCCTGCTTGTGCACCTTACGTGCCCTTAACTCTGCATGTGTCTATGTCTCTAGTGATGGACATGGTTCAACTTTGAGTTCCTTTGTCAATCTTCAAAACCATTCAGCTTCTTGGTCCAACAAATTCCCCCTTTTAATGATGACAAACTATGTGCTTAGGCATGTAGCCACTTTAATCCAACATTGACACTTTTAGAGTATTAAGCATTTATCATAAAGAACCAGGTTCATTAGGTTATAAATATCATATATTCAAAACATAGCACATCTTCCCCCTTTTGGCATCATCGAAAAGTTGCAAAGTGACAGAAATACCAGATATATAAGAATTACTCATGGCCACTAGGGCAACTGCAAGTGCAATTATGGATTAATCATCAATTAGCAAACCAAGAATGCAAAATATCAAAGAAAATGAGACAAGAATAAGAGCAGAAACATCAAAATTCATTGATAGAAGCATAGTTCGACCACAATCCACACAAAGAAATAAAAACAGATACCACCATGAGCAAAAGAAAACAAAAAAAATCCCTAATCTGGGTTACTGAGGTTTAAAGACAGGCTGCACCACTAAGGCTGGGAAGGGGTGAAGGCAGGGTTTTGTGCTTGGAGAATAGAGAGCATATCCTTGAGAATTTCTTCATTATTATCCTTTTCCTTGGCAAGCTCAATTGTGAGAGCATCCCTCTCAGATTCAACCTCAGCCAGGTGAATTTTCAGCCTAAGAATTTCTGCATCCTTAGCTCCACCCTCCTGCACAAAGGCTCTGACTTTGCTGCTTATTGGCGTCTTTCTAGATGAACCAGGTTCATTGTCAGGAACATTAACAACATAGTCACAGGCCAGAAGAGTGTTCTTGCCAAAATGGTCCTTGACAGTGGCCATTTCTTCCTTCTTCAGAGGCACCTTGAAGTGAGCCAGCACAGTTGTGAGGATGAAACCATATGAGATAGCATGAGCCTTGGAGGTATTGACCACCCTGTCCAGTATCTGAATGATGAAGTAAGGCCAGTTGATTTGCTTTCCACTGTCCAGGCACTCCATGAGAGCTAAGTCCATGTAGTTTGCTATATGCCTTCTCTCCTTCCTGGGCAGTACACATTTGTTGATGAACTCAAACACCACCTTGTGAGGAGACTTCATCTCGCTCTTGTAGATTGCCCTTGGTTCCACCTCTTCAGCATTGTCATAAAACCTCCTGGTAATTTGCAGTGCAGAAGGAAGACCATCCAGGCTGGGCCACTTCTGCCTTGTATAATCATCATAGCCTTTAGATGGAATCCCAAGTATTTCTCCCAGTTCTATGGCATTAAAAGTAATTTTGGTCCCGTTTACCTGACTGGAGACTCTGCCATCCTTGACTACATCATTGGCCATGAACTCTACAATCTCACTTCTGGCCAGCCTTCCATCATAATGAAGGACCATGTCCTTCCAGCCCTGCACGTCCAGCTTATCCATTAGGTACACCATGCCAGATTCCTCCAGATCCTTCAACAATCTTCCCTTCAGAATAGTGCGGTTCCTAAATTTTGTCAATTTGTCTTTCTCTCCACCAGACTCCTATTCTTTTTCACCACTCCAATCCTCCTATTCATCAATATGAACTTTCTTTGTTTCATTGTAGACCTGGTCCTCTTGGCAACAGTTGAGGGTGTAGCAGACACAGATGCAGACTTCTTGGAAGAAGTCTTGGCTTTCTTTGGTTTGGGTGTCTGAACCTCAACATCTGCCATTTGTTCCTCTTGATGGACCAGGTCCATCTCCTTAACTCAACAACCTCTACAGGCTCAGAAACTTTTGCCTTACCATTTTCAGCTCTCTTTCTCTTACTCTCCTTCACCGCCTTTTGCAACTCCTCCTCACTTTGCCTAATTGCACTTCTTGTAGTTATTCCTCTTGGAAGAGGGATTTCAGCAAAGGGAGTGGCTTGTCTCTACTTACTCGCCACTAGAGTTTCAGCCTTCCTAGTCTTGGGAGTCCTCTTCTTCTTAGGTTTATGGCTCTCCCCTAACTTTCACATAAGGTCTTCTAAGGTTTCCTTAATGGATGAACCAGGTTCATTTGTAGCTTGTCGAAGATTTTCTAACCCCTCAGCAGCTTCGCCTGAGTTACTTCCCCCTAAGTCCTTGGCTCCTTCTTCTACAACCACTGGTGCAGTGCCACAAATGGCCAATGGAGTAGCTTCTACCCTTGTTCCCCTCACATTATTCCTGCATCCCTCTCTCTTTTTTTCTTTCTCATATTTATTTTTACCACCTCTTAGTCTCCTATCAGGTACTTCCACATCCACCACAGACCCAATCAGAACAAACTTATTTTCATAAATTGCAGATTCAGGCTCAGACCTAGTTCTTGGAATCGATGATACCTGTTTAGAATCAAATGAACCGGTTGCTTGCCCCTCAATTGCTGACTTGAAGGAGTCATTAGAGTTCTCTGATTCTTGACCCTGGATGGCTTGAAGCTTAGCATTCAACTTTTTAGCTAAAGAGCCAGTAGCCACTGTTTTCCTGGCAAGCATTTTGACTCGCCTTCTCCTGGGTTATGGATTAGGGATGGGTTGAGGAACGGTGGTGATTGGGGGAGACGGAACATGATTGTTTTGAGGGGTGGTGGGATGGTATTGAGATGGAGTGGAGGGATGTGATTGAGATAGAGTGGAACTAGAATCTGAGAGTGTGATACTGTATTCAGGTGTGGTGGAGGAGGACGAGGCGGGTAGTGGAGTAGCAGCCATTGTGATTGTTTTTAGTTAAAGAAGGGAAGAAAATTAGGATCAAGGTGTTGGAGCAGAAAGATGAAAGGGGTTCGACGGTTATGACTTGAGGAAGAGAAGTAAATGATGATTTAGATGATGATGGGATTTTAAAGGGAATGGGTAATTAATATATAACACGTGTATTTTGGGTCAAGAATAAGTCTAATCAGTGTTGTAAGTGGCAGTTGAAACTGACGGTTACGGCTGCCCTATTTTCTAGGCTACTTAATTCGATTAGACTCTTTTGGGTAGACGAAACTGGTTCAAAATTAGGATAAAGACTAGATTTTGAAAAGATCTAGTTTTAGATGGAGTTCTACTCATGATTGTTGTTAGTATTTCAAAATGTGTATAGTGGAGAGCACATACCTCGCATGTCAGATGAACCAGGTTCATCATGTAAGAAACCTCTTGATCAAGCCTCAATTTTCAAAAAATAGGAAAAACATCATTAGTAACCAATGAATCATATCAAAACATGGCAAATGAGTATGCTATTTATAGCATGAGACTGAGCAACGATTATTCTGATTATTTACACAAATTTCAGAATTCCTAGCCAAAAAGATATTTATAATTTTTTTTAATTTTTATTTTGAACTGGTTTAGTTAGGTGATCTTAATCATCCCTAATTCTAACCTGTTCCTTTCAAAATGCTCTTTACTTAGTGCTTTAGTAAATATGTCAGCAATTTGTTTATTAGTAGCACATAATTCAATAGAGATCAATCCCTTCTCATAGTTATCTCTTAAAAAATGATGTCTAGCATCTATGTGATTTGTTCTTTTATGATGAACGGGGTTCTTTGTCATACTAATAGCACTAGTGTTATCACAAAAGATAGGGGTACTTCTAACCTCTATGCCAAAATCCATCAATTGTTATTTAATCCATAATAACTGAGCACAACATGAGGCTGCAACCACATACTCAGCCTCGACAGTAGATAAAGCTACATAATTCTGCTTTTTAGTGGCCCAAGACACAAGACATGAGCCTAGAAAGTGTGCCATACCTGAGGTGCTCTTTCTATCTACTAAAAAGCCTGCATAGTCAGCATCAACATATCCCACAAGATCAAAGTTACTACCTTTAGGATACCATAGACAAGTCAGTGGTGCCTTTTAGGTATATCAAGATTCTCCTCACTGCAGTTAAGTGGGATTCCTTTGGATTAGCCTGAAATCCTGCACAAATCCCTACGCTGAAAACAATGTCAGGTCTAGTGGCAGTAATATACAGTAATAAACCAATCATCCGTCTATACAACTTTTGATCGACAGATGAACCAGGTTCATTTGCATCTAGTTTTGTGGCTGTTGTAATAGGAGTGTCAATTTATTTTGAGTCTTCCATTTTAAATCTTTTAAGCAACTCTTTCACATATTTTTGCTGATGGATCATAGTTCCATTTGAATTTTGTTTAATTTGTAAGCCTAAAAAGAAATTAAGCTCACCCATCATGCTCATTTCAAATTCACTCCCCATTAGTTTAGCAAATTCTTTACTTAGCTTTTCAGAAGTTTCCCAAAAGATTATGTCATCTACATATATATGCACTACCAAGAGATCTTTACCTTTTTCCTTCAAGAATAAGGTGTTGTCAATTTTACCTCTCTTGTAGTCATGCTCAAGCAAGAATTTTGATAGCCTTTCATACCATGCTCTTGGAGATTGCTTGAGTCCATGCAGTGCTTTGTCAAGTTTGTACACATGATCAGGATTCTCCTTGTTTTCAAACCCTGGAGGTTGCTTGACAAACCTTCTTCCTTTAGATAACCATTTAGGAAGGCACTCTTGACATCCATCTGGTGAAGGGTGAATTCCATGTAAGCATCAAAGGCTATGAGGAGCCTAATTGCTTCCAACCTTGCCACACGTGCACAGGTTTCATCATAGTCTATGCCTTCCTCCTGACTGTATCCTTGAACTACCAATCTTGCCCTGTTTCTTGTAACTCTTCCATCTTCATCAAGTTTGTTTCTGAAGACCCACTTTGTGCCAATCACTGATCTATCAAAGGGTCTAGGTACTAGATGCCAAATTTGACTCCTTTAAAATTGGTTGAGTTCTTCTTGCATTGAATTTACCCAATCTGCATCCTGCAGAGCTTCAGCAACATTTTTAGGTTCAATCAAGGATAGAAAAGCATCAAAAGCACACAGATTTTTCAAAGAGGATTTGGTTTTGATTCCAGATGTTGGATTAGTTATAATGTTCTTAACGGGGTGAGAACTTTGATATTTGTGTGGTTTTACAATCAACTGGTTATAACTTGAAGATCCTACGGTGCCTTGTTGCTTTGGAACAGGATCAGGGACAGGTTCCAATGAGGTTTGGGAATTAGTTTGTTGTTCAGTTCCCCCTGTCATGTTGCCTGGGATGGATGAACCTATTCCATCACTTGTTCCTTCCTCCAGTGTTGCTCCAGTTTGTTCTGAGTTTTTGACTAGCCCAATTTCTTCATATTCTTGTTCCTGCCTCTCAGAGAGAATGTTAGTTTCATCAAAAATAACATGCACACCTTCTTCAACACACATAGTTCTTTTATTATACACTTTATAAGCCTTACTATGTGAAGAATACTCCATCATCACTTCTGGTATCAAACTTACCTAGGGAGTCCTTGCCATTGTTGTGCACAAAGCACTTACAGCCAAAATCCCTAAGATGGGATATATTGGGCTTTCTCCCTTTAAGTAACTCATAGGGAGTCTTCTCTACAAGTGGTCTAGTCATGCACCTATTTATGATATAACATGCAGTATTTATATCTTCTGCCCAGAAGCTATGAGGTAATTTACTAGAAAGAAGCATGGTCCTAGCCATATCTTCAAGTGTCCTATTCTTTCTTTCAACCACTCCATTTTGTTGTGGAGTTCTAGATGGCAAAAAAGTTATGATCTATGCCATGCTCATCACAAAATTCAGCAAATTTGGCATTTTCAAATTCAATGCCATGATCAGACCTAATTGATGCAAGTTTATTTCCTAATTGTTTCTGAATTTTTCTAACAAAGGAGGTAAACCATTCAAATGCTTCATCTTTAGATGTTAGAAACAGTGTCCAGGTAAATCTAGAGTAGTCATCAACAAGCACCAATATATATCTTTTACCACCTTTGCTTAATGTTCTCATAGGACCACATAGATCCATATGGACCAGTTCCATCGTCCTGGTGGTACTTACTATTTTCTTACTTTTAAAAGAGGATCTTACCTGCTTCCCCCTTGCACAAGCCTCACAAAATTTGTCTTCCTTGAACTTATTGTTAGGGAGACCTATCACTAAGTCCTTGGAGACTAATTTGTTGAGTTGACTTAGACTAGCATGTCCAAGTCTTTTGTGCCAAAGGAGGGGATCACTGTCCACCACACTCAAGCATGTTAATTCATTCTATGACAGTGTGGATAGATTCATAATATAAATATTGTTCACTTTTTTTCCCTGCAAAACAATCTTGTCAGTGATAAGATTTATTACAAAGCATTTTGTAGAAGTGAATGCTACCAGGTTACCTCTGTCACACAGTTGTGACACACTGATCAGGCTATATTTCAAGTCATATATCAAGTAAACGTTCTCAATGGAACGTGTGTCATCCTTACCTACCTTACCAACCCCAATGATTTCACCTTTCTTTCCATTTCCAAAGGAGACATTTCCTCCTTTGAGGTTCTCAAGTGAAAGGAACTGTTCCTTGTTGCCAGTCATGTGTTTTGAGCAACCACTATCCATGTACCATATTTGACTACTTCCTTTCACTTGAACCTACAAAAGAAAATCAGGGGTTAGTCTTAGGAACCCAAACTAGTTTGGGTCCCTTTCTATAAGAAAAAGGATGAATTAAGTTCCTTTTATCCCAATTTGGTAACCAATTTTTCCTTTGAACAAAACTTTTATTCTTTTGACTGGCCTGCTCTTTTGCATTGCATTCAATTTTGTAATGACCAATCTTACCACAGTGGGTACAAATTTTGTTCTCAGGAAGAGTGAGGTACTTTCGTTGGGATCCCATTTAGGTAGTTGACTCCCAAAGCCAAAGTCAACACCTGGGCTCGCTTGGTCCAAACCTGAAATTCAGACCAAAACCCAATTACCCATTCACCTCGAGCCTGGATATATAATTGGTTTTGGAATCCGACCTTAATTTGAGGTCTAAATCCTGAATTTCGAAATACCTAGTTTCTACCCAAAATCCCAAATCCCACCATGAAAACCTTAGATTTTAGGTTGAAATCTTGTAAAATAAAGTAAAAGATTGAAAGAAATGAGTTAAGAATCACTTACCTATGATTTGGGGAAGAAGTTGCCTTTGAAAAATCGCCTAGAGGGTTTCTTGTGTTTGGAAATGTTGAAAAATGAGAAAAAATCTCGTCTAAGTCAAGACCTATAAGCTGGAGATGTCGCATTTGTGACCAGAGCTTCGCAATTGCGAAGCTCGCAAATGCGAGAAAGACATCGCAAATGCGAATCCTTCGCATTTCTACAGCTATCTCAAATACGATCATTTCTCGCAATTGTGAGACTACCTAGCCCAGCCCCATGCTCGCAAATGCGAAGCTTCTTTGCAAATGTGAGGCTCGCATTTACGAGCCATACCTCACAAATGTGAGATCTGCAGACCTGAAGCACACCAACAATTCTTTCTAAGTCCTTTTCACTCCGTAGCCTATCCGAAACTCACCCGAGCCCTCAAGGCTCCAAACCAAACATGCACACAAGTCTAAAAACATAATACGACTTGCTCGTGCGATCAAATCTCCAAAATAACACCTAGAACTACGAATTTAGCACCAAAACATATGAAATTCTCAAGAACACTTTAAAATTCTATTTTCTCAACTGGACGGTCGAATAACGTATAAACCGGTTCCGTTTCTCCCCAAATTTAACAGATAATATATATATATCATAACGGACCTGTACCGGGCTCCGGAACCTAAATACAGACTTGATACCAATAAGATCAAACATTAACCAATTTCTTAAAACCATTATAATTTCTGTCTTTGAATTTTAATAAAAAATGCATTTCTAGAGCTAGGGACCTCGAAATTCGATTTCGGGCATACGCCCAGGTCCCATATTTTACTACGGATCCACCGGGACCGTCAAAATACGGGTTCAGGTCCTTTTACACAAAATGTTGACTGAAGTCAACTAAAATCAACTTTTTAGGCCATGAATTGTTATTTCCTTAATTTTAAACATAAAAGCTTTTGGGAAATCACGCCCGGACTGCGCACGCAAATCGAGGAGGGTAAAAATGAGATTTCTAAGATTATAAAGTCCAGAGTTGAATTCTAAAACATAGGATGACTCTTTGGGTCATTACAATCTCCACCTCTAAAACGACCGTCCGTCCTCGAACGAACATAGAAAAGTACCTGAACTGGTGAATAAGTGGGGATATCTACTATGCATGTCGGACTCGGACTCCCAAGTAGCCAAGAACCATATCGACTCGTCTGGCCACATTGGCCGCATCCTGGAAAGAAATCTCGCTCCAGTCTCCATAGCCATCTGCAATCTAATAGGCTGAGCAAGACCATCAATAAACCTCCTCGCCTGCTCTCTCTCTATGGGAAGAAATAGAATAGTATGATGGGCCAAGTCCACAAAATGGGTCTCATACTAAGTAACAGTCATGCTGCCTTACTAGAGACGCTCGAGCTGACAGATGCGCTCCTCCCTCAAGGTGACAGGCAGAAACTTCTCAAAGAAGAGATGTGAGAACTGGTCCCAAGAAAGAGCAGGCGACCCAGCTGGTCTAGTCAACAAATAATCCCTCCACCATTTCTTGGCGGAACCTGTCATCTGAAAAGCAGCAAAGTAGACCCCATTGGTCTCCAATATACCCATGTTCTGAAGAACCTCATGACAACTATCAAGATACTCCTGGGGATCCTCTGAAGTAGCCCCACTGAAATGAACTGGAAAGAGCTTGGTAAACCTATCCAATCTCCACAAAGCCTCAAAAGACAAAGTTGTCCCATCACCGGGCTATGCCGCAGCAACCGGTTGAACTACCCCGACTGGATGAGCTGCCGGTGTCATGACCCAAACTGATGGGCCGCGACTGGTGCCCGAGTCCTACCTATCAAACACCCCTAAGCATGCGCCTAAGATATAAACCTGATTAGTATCTACTGAATTACGAGAATAACATACATGAAGGAAACCTGCCCAAAAGGTATATGTACATATACGCGCGGAATATGTGGGGCGAGCCGACAAGGCTACTATAGACAACATATCCAAAACTGGAAGTCGGCAAGGCCACATACTATCCAACTATACATACTGTCTACATACCTCTAATAGAAAATACAACTGTGCAAGAACGGGACTGGGACACATCATACCCATATATGTATACAAGCATATCGTACCAAATTTAAAAGCAGCTCGGATTAAGTGGAGCACGCGAACTCTCGCTGAACAAGGATCCTAAGAAGGGGGACCGTCACCTTGCCTACCTGCATATGCGGGCGTGAAACGCAGGCCGCGGGAAATAGGGCGTCAGTACGAATAATGTACTGAGTATGTAAGGTATGAAAATCAGTACATAAGAGACATAGATGAAACATGGAATGAGGAATTTTGCCTGTAAGTCTAAATAACTTTGCAAATACTGAAACAGTTGTAATACCATGCACGTGCGTGTAAATGTCGTGTCATGCATAGGTATAGGTTTACATAACATCATCAAGCCTCTGAGGGTATCCCATCGTATCATCTCGGCAACTGTGGGCAAAATCATCAATATATACCAACTGATCAGGTGGTGGTGCGTATATAACACCGTAACCTTTTTCCCATATCTCATATACACACACATATATATATATATATATATATATATATATATATATATATATATATAAATACACGTATATAACGCCATCTGGTCATGGGTCAATGTGCATATATATATGAATGAAATGCATGAAAATATGTTAATAATCTCAATATTTTGTTCGGATGAACTTTATCAACTGCGTATTATTCTGAGACCCATGAACAGAAGATATAATAATATGTCACATGGGGAATCAAGAACATAGAGACCTTTAGTATTTCTATGAATAGAGTCGTTTATGAAAACTGTGCGTTTGCTCGTTTCTTTTTGTATCATTTGGATCATGCCAAAAAGAAAGAAGGGATAGCCTTAACATACCTGGAGTAGGGAAAAAGCCGTATGATATTCTTGGAAAAGGTTGCACCGTACTCCTTTAGAACCACAAATTTGACGTTGCTAAGGTGCTAGTAATTCTTGTTGGAGTTGTTTGGATGCAAGAAGTTTTGTTGAAAACTTGTAGGAATTTCTTGAAGAATCACGTTGCTAATGTAGTGTTTTATAATCTGATTGTAGAGTTTATTAAGGAATTTGTAGGAATCTGATTGTAGTGTTTTGTATTCAAGATATAAGAAATGAAGTGTTATGTAATTAACACATTACTTTGCCACCTAACCAAAATGACTTAGAATCGTTTGTCTAAGAAGTGGCTTGCTGCCACGTGGGGTGGGGGGGGGGGGGGATTTTAGTCTTTATCCACTTAACTTATTAATTTAATTAGGTAATATTCTATTACTTGGTAATTAACCAATTACCCACACAATTAAGAATTATTTAAAATTACTTAAAATACTACTCATTTTTAATATACTTTATACATCATACTATCATGGTCATATGGTACCTTGTATGGTACTAGTCCATAAATATCGGTTATTATAGCTCGGACCGTATTTTATCCCAAATCGACAACCTTCAACAAAACTCATTTTCTGTAATTCGTGTACCCTTTATCCTTCATGGAACTTACTTATCTCTTGTTATAAATAACATAAATACGTTAACCTCAAGACAATATCATCCCCGAGTCTATGTCGATTAACCGAAGACGAAACTTTAACGTACGAAAACGCGAGATGTAACAACTGAGGTTTGAAACTGGGGAGCCATCTACTCCGGAGTGTGAGTAGTAGGAGTCTGGGATCCTCCTCCATCTTGAGGTACAACTGGTGCCATGGGGAATGCGCCAGTCTGGGCCACACTCTCCATAAGGTCCACTAATTGGACCAAGGCATCCTGGAGCTCTGAGGTGGAAATAAACCCCTCGGGGACCTGAGTTGGTCCGGCAGGAACAGTCTGAGCTGGAACCTCCTCATCGAACTCTACTTGAGGCTCCACGGTTGGGGATGCTGCTCGGGCTCTAGGCTGAGCCCTACCCCTGCCTCGGCCTCGACCTCTGCCCCTCGTAGGAGCAGCTGCTGGAGGCTCTAGCTACTGATCAACGGAAGTAGCGATACGTGTTCTCACCATTTGCGAGAGAATATGAATAGGAGAGTTCAATCAGTATTGAGATAACAAAATCGCACGACAGAGTTGAATAAAGGTAAAATTTGTTCCTAGACTTCATAGCCTCTAGGAGATAAGTGCATACGTCTCGTACCGATCCCCCAGACTGTACTAATCTTGTTCGTGAATTCTAAGACCTAAGTAACCTAGTGCTCTTATACCAACTTGTCACGACCCGAAATTCCTGCCGTTGGGATCGTGATGGCGCCTAACATCACACTTGCCAAGCAAGCCAACGTTAGAGATTGTTTATCCATTTATGTCCATTTTTAGTAATTAACAATAATCAGACAAAGTAAAGCAGAATAACTCTAAGATATATATAAATCGAATTCATTTACATTCTACTCCTCCCCAGAAACCTGGTGTTATAATTTCACGAACACACTCTGATTTTTTACAAACATTTGTCTGAAAGAAATTTACATCTGTTTTTGGAAAGTAAGAGAAACAGTAATAAAGGAATGTAGATGTAATGACCCGGTCGGTCGTTTTGAGAGTTAGCGCCCCGATCCCCTAATAACTACTTCTCCCATGTATTATTATGTTAATGGAACGTGTCGGAGCGTTGAGTGGCGAAATTCGGAGTGATTTTGGTCACATAGTCCTTTGAGGTGAATTTTAGCTTTAGAAATTGGATCGTAGCTAGAGCTGTGGGAAGACGAATTCGGACTCAAATTTCGTCAACTCCGTTAGCTCCGTTGAGTGATTTCGGGGGTAGGAGCGTGTTCGGATTATGTTTTCGAGGTCGGGTGTGGATTTAGGATTGAATTGGCGAAAGTTAGAATTTCGGTGATTTTGGCCGATAGGTAAAATTTTGATATCGGACTCGGAATGGAATTCCGGAAGGGACATCAGGTCTGTAATGTCATTTATGACATGTGTGCAAAATTTGGGGTTAATCGGACGAGTTTAGACATGTTTCGGCGTCGAATGTGAATTCTTGAAAACTCCTAAGTTCATAGACTTGAATCAATGCATATTTGATGATTTTGATGTTATGAGACGTGTTTCCTGACCAAGTTTGAATAAGGTATTTGGGTCAGTTGGTAACTTTGGTTGAGGCCCCGGGGGCCTCGGGGTTATTCCGGATGCCCAACGGGTGAATTTGGAACCATTTGGGATTGCTGAACCAGACCTGTTTCTGGTGTCTCGCACCTGCGATGGCTTTTTCCGCAGGTGCGGACACGCTGGTGCGGAGGGTTTGTTCGCAGGTGCGGTCTGAGGGGGGGTGGCCAGTGGTCGCAGGTGCGACCTGGGTTCCGCGGGCGCGGGACCGCAGGTGCGACCAAACGACCGCAGGTGCGGCCCCAGGATTCTTAAGTGACTTCTGCACCTGCGATGAAATCTCCGCAGGTGCGGTACCGCAGGTGCGATTGGGGAGCCGCAGGTGCGAAATCCCTGGGCTGTTTATTCAAAAATCCGAGGGTTTGAAATTCATAACTCCAAAATCGATTGTGAGCTCGGGAAGTGGCGATTTTCAGTGGGATTCGAAGAGGAGGATCATAGGTAAAGTTTTCGAATCCTAATCCATTGTTAGACCATTAACCCACATCATTTTCCTTAATCTAATCCATGAAAATGGGTGAAAAACCATGAACATTGGATGAAACTTCCCCAACTAAAATTATGAGGATTTAGGGATGTTTTGGCATCGGATTTCGATGATTTCTTGTTCGAGTGAGTTCGTGAGTGAAATGGTGTCCGGAAAATATAACTTTTACTCGATTCCGAGACGTGGGCCCGAGGAGCGTTTTGGTCAAAATTCCTAATTCCGCGTATTAGCTTCGAATTAATTAGTTATTTTGATTTCTTGAAATGATATTTACATTATGCAATCGAATTGAACAGATTTGGGCCACCCGGAGTTGGATACTCGTGGCAAGAGCGTGATATCGGGTTGAGTAGCGCAGTCAAGGTAAGTGGCTTGCCTAACTCCGTGTTAGGGATATTTCCCTTAGGCATTTTAAATGATTTTCACTATAAAAACCCCGTGTACGTGAGGTGACGGGTGCGTGCATGGGTTATTTTTACTGGATTTCCTTCGTTCTTTCTATGTCATACCTCATTTTCAATTCTATTATTATAGTGATTGTTTTACACTGAGTAGCAACTTAAGATTTAAACATGTCAACTGATTTTACTTGATTTTCCACTCACTACTACTATTTGAACCTTGATGAAGTATTTTACTCTATATGTCCTACTATTTTTCCTAAACTAATGAATTACGCTGCATCCGGTATACATCTTGCACTGTATATTTTTAAATTGGGACTACGGACCGAGATCCGGGAGCTTTCCCCTGTACTGCATTGCATATTTAAATTGGGACTACGGACCGAGATCCGGGAGCTTTCCCCTGTACTGCATTGCATATTTAAATTGGGACTACGGACCGAGATCCGTGAGTTTTTCCCTGTATTGCATTGCATATTTAAATTGGGACTACCGACCGAGATCCGGGAGTTTTCCCCATGTACTGTATAGCATATTTAAATTGGGACTACGGACCGAGATCCGGGAGCTTTCCCCCTGTACTGCACTGCATATTTACGTTGGGACTACGGGCTGAGACTCAGGAGCTTTCCCCCGGTATTGCATTGCACGATTATCTATTAAGTTATATGTTGTGCTGAGTTGAGAGCTACTTTACATTATTCTTTCTAGCTTTACTTTAAATTCCGTTAATTATTTCTATTTATTTGCAACTATTAAATTATAACTGTTTTATTTGCAAAATCAGTAGAGCCTCAACCTGACCTCGTCACTACTTGACTGGGGTTAGGCTTGGCACTTACTAAGTACCGAATGTGGAGTACTCACGTTCTTTCTGCGCATGTTTTCCCCATGTGCAGATCCAGGTACCAGCACCCAGTGCCGGAGTTAGGAGGTTTGCAACAGCTATTTGGAGACCGTGAGGTATTTCTGCCGCATCCGCAGAACCTTCCGAGTCCCCTTCCTTATTCTAGCATAGTCATAGTACTTAGACAGAAATACTTTCTAGTTTCATTGCATAGAGCTATAGTGTACAGCTTGTGACATTGTTGATATTCCGTGTTTTGGGCAGAGTAAAGCTGTAAATGCCGAGCGGCACAGTTTAATAGTATTGCTTTTACTCCATCCTCTATTATTCTGTTGTTTTACATTTTGATTCAGCACATCTTTAGGCTTACCTAGTCGTATAGACTAGGTGCCATCACGAAACCCTGCGGAGGGAAATTGGGTCGCGACAAGTTGGTATCAGAGCGTCTTGGTTCATAGGAGTCACAATGTCACAAGCTGGTTTATTAGAGTCTTGTGGATCGGTGCGGAGACGTCTGTATCTATCTTCGAGAGGCTATGTAACTGTTAAGAACAATTATACTTCTTGGAATCTCTTCTCGTGCTGGTTACTATTACCAAAATTCTTAAACCCTATTTTATTCTATCTTACAGATGGTTCGTACTCGTACCGAACGTATTGATGACTAGGTACCCGAGCCCCCAGCTAGAGACACCAGAGGCAGGGGCCGGGGCAGAGGACGAGCACATGGTGCAGCCCGAGCACCGCCTAGAGCAGAGGCGGAGGATCCCCTAGCAACCACAGTTGGAGGGGCACCGGAGATTCCTACTATTACTCCAGCCCTCCAAGAGACTTTGGCCCAGTTCATGAGTGCTTTCAGTACTCTGTCTCAAGAGGGACTACTTCCGATAGCCCCAGCTACATCCCAGGCCGGGTGAGGGACACAGACTCCCACAGCCCGTACTCCTGAGCAGAGGGTTCACATGGGGCAGGTTCCAGAGTATATCCCTATGCCTCCAGCAGCTCCAGTTCAGCATGAGGCCAGAGCAGCTGCATCTGAGTTTGAGCAGCTCCGTCTTGAGAGGTACAAGAAGTACCACCCACCTGAGTTCAGCGGATCAGCTTCAGACGACGCTCTGGGTTTTCTTGAGGAGTGTCATCGCATTCTCCGCTCTATGGGTATTATGGAGACTAGCAGGGTTTCTTTCACTGCTTTCCAGCTGAGGGGAGCAACCTATCAGTGGTGGCGTGCTTTTGAGCTTAGTAGTCCGGACGAGGCAGCCTCACTTACTTGGGCTCAGTTTTTGGAGTTATTTCTACTCGAGTTTGTCCCTCAGAGTCTCAGGGATGCTTGGCGTGCAGGGTTTGAGCAGCTACGCCAGGGTACTATGACTGTGTCGGAGTATGCAGTCCATTTCAGTGACTTGGCACGTCATGCACCAGCTTTGGTTTCTACTGTCAGAGAGAGAGTCCGACGCTTTATTGAGGGGCTCCATCCCAGTATTCGGACTAGCATGGCCAGAGAGCTAGAGACAGATATCACTTACCAGTAGGCCGTGAGCATTTCCCGGAGGATTGAGAGTATGTTATCCCGGGACAAGGAGGAGAGAGAGGCCAAGAGGTCTCAAGAGACGGGTCACTTTTCAGGAGTTCGTGCACCTGCAGCACGCTTTGGTAGGGGTTTTGTGAGTCTCCCCGTTCATTCATCTCTCCTAGCAGCCAGTGGTATTACAGCTCTTCCTAGGCCTCAAGAGCCTTATTATGCACCACCAGTATCTCAGGTTCCTTCAGCTCGAGGTGTTATCACCAGCCTGTCCAGCAGGCCAGTTTAGAGTCAACAGCAGCCGCCGCGTCCTCATAGGGGTTGTTTTGGGTGTGGTGACCCACGTCACATGATCAGGGATTGCCCCAGATCCAAGAGGGGTGCACCACCTCAGACTTATCAGGTTCCACGCCTTCCACCAGGTCCCCCAGCTATACTTCCAGCCCCAG
The DNA here is from genome assembly GCA_005239495.1 of Nicotiana undulata. Lineage (NCBI taxonomy): Eukaryota > Viridiplantae > Streptophyta > Magnoliopsida > Solanales > Solanaceae > Nicotiana > Nicotiana undulata. Next base: position 16,490 of record MDKH01134129.1, read on the forward strand.
CTGCTGCCCCACCATCTCAGGCAGCTTGAGGTGGAGGTCGAGGTCGCCCTAGAGGGGGAGGTCCGGCCAGATACTATGCCCTTCCAGCCCGATCCGAGGCCATTGCTTCAGATTCAGTTATTACAGGTATCGTCCCCGTCTGTCATAGGGATGCATCAGTATTATTTGACCAAGGTTCTACATATTCACACGTGTCTTCTTACTTTGCTTCACATTTGGGTATATCTCTGGATTCTTTGTGTGCCCCCGTTTATGTTTCTACTCCTGTGGGAGATTTTTTTGTCGTGGACCGTGTATATCGGTCGTGTTTGATAGTTATCAGTGGTTTTAAGACCAGGGCTGATTTATTATTACTCAGTATGGTAGATTTCGACGTTATATTGGGTATGGACTGGTTGTCTCCCTACTATGTTATTCTTGATTGTCACGCCAAGACCATGACACTGGCTATGCCAGGATTACTGAGGTTAGAGTGGAGAGGTTCCTTAGAGTACACTCCCCGCCGAGTTATTTCTTTTCTTAAGGCCCATCGGATGGTTGAAAAGGGGTGCGATGCGTATTTGGCTTATGTGAGGGATACTAGTGCTGAGACCCCTACAGTTGAGTCTGTCCCCGTTGTTAGGGACTATCCTGACATTTTTCCAGCTGATCTTTCGGGTATGCCTCCCGATAGAGACATTGATTTTGGCATTGACTTGTTGTCGGGCACTCAGCCCATTTCCATTCCTCCCTATCGCATGGCTCCTCCGAGTTAAAGGAGTTGAAGGAGCAATTGTAGGAGTTGCTTGACAAAGGTTTCATCAGGCCTAGTGTATCACCTTGGGGTGCTCCGGTGTTATTTGTGAAGAAAAAGGATGGTTTGATACGTATGTGCATCGACTACCGACAGCTGAATAGGGTGACAGTGAAGAACAGGTACCCATTTCCTCGCATTGATGATTTATTTGACCAATTACAGGGTGCTAGGGTGTTCTCCAAGATTGATCTTCGTTCAGGTTATCATCAGTTGAAGATTCGGGAGCCGGATATCCCGAAGACTGCGTTAATGACCAGATATGGCCACTATGAGTTCCTCGTTATGTCATTTGGGCTGACCAATGCCCCAGCAACCTTCATGCACCTGATGCATAATGTATTTCGGCCGTATCTTGATACTTTCGTCATCGTGTTCATTGATGACATTTTGGTATATTCTCGGTCCCAAAAGGACCATGAGCAACATTTGAGGACTGTACTTCAGACATTGAGGGAGAGGAAGTTGTATGCCAAATTTTCTAAGTGTGAATTTTGGCTTGATTCTGTGGCATTCTTAGGCCATGTGGTATCTTCGGGTGGGATCAAGGTAGACCCGAAGAAGGTAGAGGCGGTGCAGAGTTGGCTTAGACCGTCTTTAGCTACTGAGATCCGCAGTTTCCTCGGTTTGGCTGGGTATTATCGTCGTTTTGTGGAGGGATT
>MDKH01172919.1:0-27150 GCA_005239495.1 Nicotiana undulata
CCCGTTAAGCCCGCGGGCCCGGGTCGGGCCCGGGCCAGGCCCGACCCACCTGCCACCCTTAGCCTACAGTGCACCACCAGCTCCTATCAGTGCACCACCACTCCAGAGTTTTCAGAGTGGTTACTCAGGTTGACAGGGACAGTTTCACGGCCATCAGCCTCAGCAACAGAGATCTTGTTATACTTGTGGTGGTCCGGGGCACATTGCTAGATTTTGCCCCCGAGCCTCGAGTGGTTCTCAGCACCAGGGTTCTCGTGCTATGATTCCTGCACCAGGTGCTCCACCACCCCCTTAGCCAGCTAGGGGGTGGAGGTCGAGGTGCTAGAGGCGGAGGTTAGACAGTTAGAGGTGGGGGCCAGGCTATTATAGGTAGAGGCCATCCAGCAGGAGGTCGACCCAGGGATGTTCAAATTGGTGGGGCCCAGCCCCGATGCTATGCTATTCCAGCCAGACCTGAGGCTGAGGCCTTCGATGCAGTCATTACAGGTATGGTTTCAGTTTGCAACAGGGATGCTTCCGTTTTATTTGATCCGGGGTCCATATTTTCCTATGTGTCATCATATTTTGCTCCTAATTTAACTATGCCTCGTGATTCCCTGAGTACTCCTGTGTATGTGTCTACACCGGTGGGTGATTCTATTGTGGTAGATCATGTCTACCGTTCTTGTGTAGTGGTTATTGGTGGTCTGGAGACCAGTGTAGATCTTCTACTCCTTGATATGGTTGATTTTGATGTCATTTTGGGGATGGATTGGTTGTCGCCCTATCATGCTATTATGGACTTTCATGCCAAGACTGTGACCTTAGCATTGCCGGGAGTACCTCGATTGGAGTGGAGGGGGACTCCTGGTCATTCTTCCAGCAGGGTTATCTCATATATGACGGCTCGACACATGGTCGAGAAGGGGTGTTTGGCCTATGTTCGTGATTCTAGTGCCGAGGTTCCTTCTGTAGTCTGTGCCCATTGTCTGTGAGTTTCCAGAGGTATTTCCTGCAGACCTACCGGGTATGCCACCCGACAGGGATATTGACTTTTGTGTTGATTTGGCTCCGGGCACTCAACCCATTTCTATTCCGCCATATCGTATGGCCCCGCCAGAGCTAAAGGAGTTGAAGGAATAGTTGTAGGATTTGCTAGATAAGGGCTTTATTAGGCCTAGTGTCTCGCCTTGGGGTGCGCCAATGTTGTTTTTTTAAGAAGAAGGACGAAACGATGAGGATGTGCATTGAATACCGGCAATTGAACAAGGTTACTATCAAGAACAAGTATCCATTGCCGAGGATTGATGACTTGTTTGATCAGCTCCAGGGTGCCAAGGTATTTTCAAAGATTGATTTGAGATCTGGCTACCATCAGTTGAGGATTAGGGCTCTGATGTCCCTAAGACAGCCTTTCGCACTCGGTACGGGCATTATGAGTTCTTAGTGATGTCATTCGGGTTGACAAATGCCCAGCTGCTTTTATGGATTTGATGAACCGAGTGTTCAGGACTTATTTGGATTCATTCGTGATTGTCTTCATTGATGATATTATGATTTAATCCCGCAGCCGAGAGGAGCACGAGCAACACCTTCGAGTCGTTCTCTATACTCTGAAGGATAGTCAGTTGTATGCTAATTTTTCGAAGTGTGAGTTCTAGTTGAGTTCAGTTGCATTTCTGGGCCATGTTGTATCAACAGAGGGTATTCAGGTGGATCCCAAGAAGATTTTAGCAGTCAAGGATTGGCCTAGACCCACATCAGCTATAGAGATCCAGAGTTTCTTGGGCTTAACGAGTTACTATCATCGGTTTATGGAGGGATTTTCATCTATTGCAACCCCAATGACCAGGTTGACTCAGAAGGTGCCCAGTTCAGGCGGTCAGATGAGTGTGAGGCAAGATTTCAGAAGCTCAAGACAACCTTTACCACGACACCGGTGTTGGTTTTGCCCACAAGTTCATGGCCATATACTGTATATTGTGATGCTTCTCGGGTTGGACTTGGTGTAGTATTGATGCAGGATGGCAAGGTTATAGCATATGCTTCACGTCAGTTGAAGGTCCACGAGAAGAATTATCCAGTTCATGATTTGGAGTTAGCATCCATTGTCCACGCGCTGAAGATTTGGAGGCATTATCTGTATGGCGTGTCATGTGAGGTGTTCACGGATCATAAGAGTTTGCAATATTTGTTCAAGCAGAAAGAGTTGAATTTGAGGCAGAGAAGATGGCTGGAGCTGTTGAAAGACTATGACATCACCATCTTATATCATCCGGGGAAGGCCAATGTAGTGGCCGATGCTTTGAGTAGGAAGTCAGCCAATATGGGTAGTCTTGCTTATATTCCGGTCGAGAAGAGGCCGCTTGCTTTGGATTTTCAGGCCTTAGCCAATCGGTTCATGAGATTGGATGTTTCTAAGACTGACAGTGTTCTAGCTTATACTGTGGCTCATTCTTTATTATTTGATCGTATTCGAGATCGGTAGTATGATGATCCTCATTTGTGTGTCCTTAGGGATACGGTGCGGCACGGTGGTGCCAAGCAGGTTACAGTTAGTGATGATGGAGTTTTGTGGATGCAGGGCCATATTTGTGTACCTAATGTTGATGGACTTCGTGAGCTGATATTAGAGGAGTCCCATAGTTCCCGGTATTCCATTCATCCGGGCTTCACAAAGATGTATCCAAATTTGCGGCAACATTATTGGTTGAGGAAGATGAAGAAGGATATCGTGGCATATGTAGCTCGGTGCTTGAATTGCCAGCAAGTTAAGTACGATCACCAAAGACCCGGTGGATTGATGCATCAGATTGAGATTTCTGAGTGGAAGTGGGAGGTATCACCATGGATTTCGTAGTTGGACTCCCAAGGACTCAGAGGAAGTTTGATGCGGTATGGGTCATTGTGGATAGGCTGACCAAGTCAACACACTTCATTCCTATGGCAGTTTCATATTCTTCGGAGAGATTGGCAGAGATCTACATCAGGGAGATTGTTCGCCTTCATGGTGTGCCCGTGTCCATTATTTCTGACCGAGGTACGCAGTTTACCTTACATTTCTGGAGAGCAGTTCAACGTGAGTTGGGAACATGGGTTGAGTTGAGCACAACATTTCATCCTCAGACGGACGGACAATCCGAGTGTACTATTTAGATTTTGGAGGATATGCTGCGAGCATGTGTCATTGACTTTGGAGGTTTTTGGGACCAGTTCTTACCTTTAGCTTAGTTTTCCAACAACAACAGCTATCAGTCGAGCATTCAGATGGCTCCCTATGAGGCGTTATATGGTAGGCGGTGTCTGTCACCGATTGGGTGGTTTGAGCCGGGAGAGGCTCGGGTGTTGGGTACGGAGTTAGTGCAGGATGCCTTGGATAAGGTTAAGATCATTCAGGATATACTTCGTACAGCTCAGTCCAGGTAGAAGAGTTATGCAGACCGCAGAGTTCGTGATTTGGCATTCATGGTCGGAGAGCGGGTATTGCTTCGGGTGTCGCCCATGAAGGGCGTGATGAGATTTGGGAAGAAGGGCAAGCTAAGACCTAGATTCATTGGCCCGTTTGAGATTCTTGAAAGAGTGGGAGAGGTGGCTTACAGACTTGCGTTGCCACCGAATTTATCAGTCGTGCATCTAGTGTTTCATGTATCTATGCTTCGGAAGTATCACGGCGATCCATCCCATGTGTTAGACTTCAGCAGTGTCCAATTGGACAAGGATTTGACTATGAGGAGGAGCCGATAGCCATATTAGACCGGCATATTCGTCAGTTGAGATCGAAGAGTTATCCTTGGGTTCGTGTTAAGTGAAGAGGTCAGCCTGCCGAGGCAGTTACTTAGGAGTCCGAGTCCGATTTGCGGAGCTGTTATCCTCATCTATTCCCCGATTCAGGTACTTTTCTATGTCCGTTCGAGGATGAACGTTTGTTTTAGAGGTGGAGAATGTGATGACCCAAAAGGTCATCCCTTGTTTTATATGTCAAAACGGTGTTCCGAGGCCTTGAAATCCTCCTTTTATCTCACCTCGTTCTGCGTGCGCAGCCCCGACGTGTAGCGGGAAGCGTTTATATGAAAAATTAAGAAAATGCTAGTTTTGCCTTAAAAATTTGACTTAAGTTGATTTCGGTCAACATTTTGGGAAAATGGACCCGATCCCGTGATTTGATGGCCCCGAAGGGTCCGTAGGAAAATATGGGACTTGGGCGTATGTCCGGAATCGAATTCCGAGGTCCCAAGCACGAGAAATGAATTTTTGAAAGAAATTGTTTTTCTGAAAATATAAGAAATTTTAGAAATTTGATTATATTTGAAATTTATGGCATTGTGCCCGTATTTTGGTTCCGGTGCCCGGTATAAATTCAATATGATATTTAAGATATGTCTGTAAAATTTGGTAAGAAATGGAGGTCGTTTGATGTGATTCGGACCCGTAGTTGTGAAATTTGATACTTTGGAAATTTTGAGATTTTTCTTTGATTTCTATGTTAAATTCGTTGTTTAAGATGTTATTTTGGTGATTTGATCGCACGAGTAAGTCCGTAGGATATTTTTGAGGTTGTGTACATGTTTGGTTTGGAGCCCCGAGGGCACGAGTGAGTTTCGGATAGGCGTCAGAGTGTTTTGAACATAGAACAATATGGTGTTTTTGGCTGTTGCTAGTGTCCAGGTAATTACACTATGCGAACGCACAACACAAATTGGGAGGGGCATGTTTACACTATGCGAACGCATAGAACCAGGTGCGAACGCGGAGCCTTAGGAGGTTACTCTACGCGAATTATCACGCTCAACTATGTCTTATAAAAAGACTAAGCGGGCGTTGCAAATATAATCTGAGTATTTAGCCCAAAGTCGAATCCCACAGGGAATTAACCTATCAATTGTTGTTGTTAGAGTACTAGATTCTCAATAATCAACTTTCCCAAAAGGTTATGAATATCACTTTTTGGTATTTTACTACTACAGCTGAAGAAATTAAACAAACTAAAAGACAACTAATGTTTAGATGTAAACAAATGCGATAAAGGTCTAAGGTTATGGTTTCCCCCGTTGATGAAATCCCTTCTTGCATATTTCCTATAGTTTTGCTTTAGTTATCTCTATCAATCATGAACACTCCAGCTATCATAAATCTCTCTCAAGTAATTATGATAATCTACTAGACGCACTCTCTCAAGCTACGCTAGCTAAATTGCATTACAGTTCACTTTAGATTGCACCCAAGGTATCGTTATCTCTAATCCAACCTTTAAACCCTCGGTTATGGATCTCTCCTATACTCCGGGAGTGATGTTATTCAAGCAATTGCCTAAATATGCACTCTCTCTCAAGTAGATACATACTAAATAGGAACAACTAATTGAGGGCCCTTCAATCAACTACAACAAGAACGTAGTTGAACAAATAGAGATTAAAACCAAGCAAAACTATATTAATATCACAATAAGTTCATCATCAACGGGTTCCACCAAAACCTTAGATTAAAGAAGTTAGCTACTCATAATTGTATTGAAAACTACAAAAGAATTCATGAACAATGGTAAAAATCACAAGGGAAGGAGATAAAGATTGATGCCCAATTTCCCTCCTTGCCTCTTGCCTTTGCTATTCTTGTTCTAGTCTCTAAACCTTGATTTCTTCCTCATTTGGGCAAGTTGAACCTTATACAGGTTAAGTGGATTGGTCCTAAACTTCCAAAAGTGCCCTTACAAAATAACTCTCTCGCTTGGACTAGCGCGGGCGCGCTATACTAGCGCTAATGGGGTTTCAGTCTGCCTAGGTTCGCTGGACTAGCGCACGCACGCTACACTCGCGCTAATGCCTACGCTAATGGACTTTCATTCTATCCCAAGCGCCTTTTATCCTTCAATTTACCTATCAAATATCCCATGGGACTTTTCTTCTTCAAATTTGCGCAAATCACCATCGTAAGTCCTCAATAGTGCATTGTACTCCTACGAAACACAAAAATCACAATTAGAGCCAATTTATCATCATTTAACATCCTTAATACAGTGAAGCATCATTAAGTTAGAGTATAAATATACGCAAAACTACGTGAATTTAGCCTATTATCAACACCCCACACTTAAATCATTTCTATTCCTCGAGCAATCCACTATATCCTACAAGGGTTCTTTTCATCGAGCATTTCCCTACAGTGTCACCCCACGAACATTTGACAAGCATTGTACCTAGCAGTGTAACATCTATGCCTCAAGCGGCGACTCTCACATGCCATGCCATACTCTTACTTCCTCAAGATACTCTACAAGGAGGTCAAGACTTACCTCTCCGTCATGAATCACGTGCCCTCACATCACACAATTGAGAGTAGTTCCACAAAAATAACATTAAGAACAAGTATGAACTTTAAGTAAAAAGAATTCATTCGCTCTCTAAAGAACATTCATATGCCAGAAAGATACACCATCGACTTGCCCGTAGTGTAATACTCTACTAATCGAGTTTATTCAGTCTAAGATCAATTAGGTCTTCATTTGGTTGTAATGTAGGCTAAGCACTTTTAATACAATTACCTTAACATTAAGCCCATTCTTATGCTTGGCCAGAACTTTCACCCCACTTTTCTTCACATTTACCCCGAACCTCTTTTTTTTGGGTGCAATTTTATCACGCCAATATTCATACAGGACTACATTTATTCATTGTCCTCTTTCTCTTCTTTTTTTCCACAACTTTGCACCTGCCATTCTATTTCTTTGATTTCCCTTACAAACCAAACTACCACCCCACACTTTGACTTTTACATATTTTCCAATAATTCAAGTGCTCATGAGAGGTACATGGTTCAAACAGATAGTCTATTCAAACAATTGGGTATGGTTTGTAATGTGGTTGCCAAAGAAGCAGGCTTTTAAGCTCAAAGGGGTTAACTATGGTCAATTGCATTCAGGTGGATACACATTTATGTTTGGCTTAACAAAGAAATTCCTATATCACTTCTAAGACTGAACAAACTTCTATTTCGCTTTGCACACACAAAAGACAAGTTCTAGGTATCAAATGTAGACATAGAATATGATGCACAATACCTTGCACGCACATGGCACGTAATTTACTCCAAATTGGTTCATCAAAACACTCCAATGAACATTCAAGTCAGTTACAACATGCAAAATTAAGGCATTCTACAAGAGTCAACAAATGAGCCTAAGCGTCACACTCTAGGGTCTTTGGTGTTCGGGTGTAACACACTAAGGGATGCATTTTTTCCATTCAGCTCCTTGCCCAAAAGAAACCTAACAACTAAAATAAAATAAAAATAAAACTAACTATACCCGGTTCAAGCTAAACCCTTGGAAAAGAACCGAGGTCAAAAGAAAAACCAAGGGGGAGTTACTACACTACCTAAAAAAAAAATAAAAAATCTTTTTGGTGTTTTCTTTGGACTAACTTCCCTCAAGAAAACTGCCTAAGAAGTCCTTCATCAAGAAGATTCCACTATATTTTCTGTTTTTATTTTTATTTTTTTTATTTTATCAACTTAGACCCTCAAGAACCCCGTCGAAGGGATCCGTCGTCGGGACAAGACGACTTAATTGATTATACACTATGTACATCACAACCAAAACAAAAACAACCTTAAACAAAACTAACGAAAAGAAAACATGAAAAGCAACTACAATTCTACCAAGTTAAACGAAAATTAAAGCAAACAATTAACAATGTACAACATACAACAAACATGGAATCCTTCCCCCACCCCACACTTATAATGAGGACATGTCCAATAAAAATACAGAGTAAGGTAAGGGGACTTCCCTGAAAACTCAATCTTGATCGGAGACAGTTCTTGGGTCCACGTTGCAAGCACGACCCAGGGCGCGTAGCCAACCCATAATCTTCTTTTCTGATATTTTCTGATGGGTAGCCATTTCATCAACTCTGGTCCCCATTTCTGTCACTGAGTTCCTCAACCCGGCCACATCTTGCTCCAGGTGATCCAATCGCTGTCCCCAACTGGTTCTAGACGGGCCTCTAATATCCGCAGCCTGTGCCTGAACGGGCTGCTCTACCTCCATGTACTCTGTCTCCTCCCCTCCATGTTGAGGCTCCTCCTCTGCCTCATCTTCATCAGATTCATGCCCCTCCAAGTCCTCATAGGCCACCACCACATCCTTGCCAGTAGTAACTCTTTCAGCTTTGAAGGCATACACTGTAGGCACCCAGCCATCTACTGCAAAGTCGCCTGGCATCCCATCCACGGAGCACAATCGAGTAACTAGAGATGGGTAGAAGAACCCATACCTCTTCACCTTATTGCGGACAAACATCTTCTCGTGGATGACTTGGGCTACATCAAATGGTTTATCAGTCATAAAACACCAAATCAAACACCCTCGAGGAATGTTCACCTCTGAGGTGTTCTTGGATGGCAAGAGTCTGTTGTTGATTAGGTACAACCAACATTTGGCTTCAAACTTCAGTGCCGATGAGTGGAATTTATTCCCATATTTGTACCACTTCAACGCGACGCCCGGTTGACAGATGGTCGGAGTGAACCTATCCCAGGAAGACCACTTTTTGCCATTGGCCTGATAGCCATCCTCATACACATCAACTGGTGGAGGTAACTCGTACATTGTCCGAATTTGCTCCATTGAGGCATTGACCTGCCTCCTCCGCACTGTTACAACATAGTTTTATGCTCCGGAGCGTTGGCATAAAATTCCCGAACCATCATAGCATTAGCCTCATCGGGCTTCTCAAAGAAGATGTTCGGACGACGCTGCATTAACACCTTATACATTTTAGGACAGTTCATCCGGATGGCGTCAGAATCCATGACCTGCTCAGGTACCGCTGACTTATCTTCTTTTAGAGCGAACCTGTCTTGAGCCTTTGCTGAGACAAACTTGTGGCTATCAAAAGGCCTAGAGTTAACTGATTTTTGTGGCCTTCCGGTGGTGGCACTTGCCGGTTGGCTCGAGGAGGAGCCGGTAGCCTGACGCTTGTGTGGAGGCATTGCACCTACAATTAGCACAATATTAGCTCAGTACAACATGGTGACCCAACTCAGACCTCACCTTACAATTGGTCACATTAACTCCCTCCAATGGGGCATTTTTACAAGCATGTGGTGGGCATTGAACAATTTAAACCCCAAGTACTCAATATTGGATATGAAGCACCACCACAATAACCCAAACATAATCACAACACCCCATACTCCACATATCATTATTGGTCAGTACAAATTAACTACTACCAAGTATTTCTACCAAATAAAAAAAAAGCTACAATTTTTGTACAAAAGGAAAAGGAAAAACAAAACAAAGTTACAAATTTAAAAGAAAATTAGTGGGGGAGACACATACATGTAGAGTTTGAAATAGGGAGACAGAGTTATGGGGGTTGAAGAAGACTTGGGCATAGGATTGCTTGAGTGTTGGGAGGGGGAAGAAAAAATTGCAGAGATTTGCTTGAGTTGTGGGGAGAAGATGAAGAGGAATAGAATAAGAATGGGAAGGGTTTATGGGAGGTTTGAGTTCTATTGTGAGAAGGAGAGAAGGGGTTGGGTCGGTTGGGGGGTAAAAAGTTAATTGGTTGGTTGGGGGGTAAAAAGTTAATTGGTTGGTTGGGAAAATTACAAAACAAAAAAATTAACCGAAAAACTTACCTGTGTCGAGACGGACTAGCGCGACCTTAACACTAGTGTAGCACGAGCGTGCTAGTCCAGGGGTTGAGTAACAGAACAAAACCCCATTAGCGCGACCTCTAGCGCGAGAGTAGCGCGGCTGCGCTAGTGGCTATACCTGGGAGGCAGCACTAGCGCGGCCGTTAGTGGCGAAGTCAGGGAGGCAGTGTGAAACTCGACTAGCACGACCTTAGCTCTAGCTTAGCGCGGGCGCGCTAGTCCAGGCATCAACAAAATTTATTCTTTTATTTCTTCTTTCTTGGGGTCTTGTGTTCGCCCCTTCTCTCGCACACCTGCATATGTTAGTACTTACACTATAAACACTATATGTATTGAGTTGCTTCCCAACCTGCGCCTTAGTTAATGTCGTGGCGCACCAATTACAACAAGTCAATGGGTTGCCTCCCATGAAGCGCCTGATTTAACGTCGTGACACGACGCAGATTGAGTGTATTTAAGGTTCGCTCGACCTCTGGGGTTCAAAAAGATGCACCACAGACAACTCCTTGGTTTCGTCCATCCCCACATATAGTTTTAGTCTCTGTCCATTAACCTTGAAAGCGTTGGATCCATCTTCAGTAGCAATCTCCACAGCATCAGAAGGAAACACTTCGACCACTCTGAATGGTCCAGACCATCGGGACTTGAGCTTACCCGGAAATAATCTTAATCTTGAATTATAGAGCAGTACTTTATCTCCGGGTTTGAAGTTGTGTTCCACAATGCTCTTGTCGTGTAACCTTTTAATTCTCTCTTTATATAGCCTTATGCTTTCAAATGCTTGGTACCGGAATTCTTCCAACTCATGCAGCTCCGTGACTCGACTTGCACCCGCAACATCAAGATCCATGTTCAACTGTTTCAGTGCTCACCAAGCTCGATGTTCCAACTCTACAAGCAGGTGGAAGGCCTTTCCAAACACCAATTTGTACGGAGACATACCAATTGGCATTTTAAAAGTAGTTCTATAGGCGCAAAGTGCGTCATCATGATTTTTCGCCCAATCCGTTCTTGTGGCGTTTACTGTTTTGGTCAGCACACTCTTGATTTCACGGTTTTATACCTCAACCTGCGCACTCGTGTGAGGGTGATAAGGGGTTTCCACCTTGTGTCGCACATCATACTTTTCTAGTAGCTTTTCGAAGACACGATTGCAGAAGTGAGTGCCTCCATCACTAATAATGGCCCTTGGGATCCCAAAACGGGTGAATATGTTTTTCTTCAAGAACCTCACCACCACTCTTGCATCATTTGTAGGGAATTCCGCAGCTTCCACCCATTTGGACATGTAGTCTACAACAACAAGTATGTACTTATTGCCATAGGAGCTGACAAAGGGACCTATGGAGTCAATCCCCCACACATCAAACACCTCCACTTCTTGTATCGGGTTCATGGGCATCTCATGACGACGAGATATTTTCCCCGTCCTTTGACACTCATTACTGCCCTTCACCTATTGATGAGCATCTTTGAACACCGTTGGCCAGTAGAGGCCAGCTTCTAACACCTTAGCTGCTGTTCGAACTCCTCCAAAATGTCCTCCATACGCTGATGCGTGACAAGCCTGCAAAACAGAAAATTGCTCTATCTCGGGGACACACATACGGATCATGTTATCAATACAAATTCTAAACAAGTGAGGTTCATCCCAATAGTAATTGCGGCAATCACGATAAAACCTTTTCTTTTAGACAGATGAGAGTTCATAAGGTTCAATACCATTTGCCAGGTAGTTTGCAATGTCTGCATACCATGGCACATCCTCCATGCTCTTGGCGAGTAGCTGCTCGTCTGGAAAGGTTTCCAGAATATCCTCTGATTCTACTGCATTCTCAGCACCTTCAAGTCGCGACAGGTGGTCAGCGACTTGGTTCTCCGTGCCCTTGCGGTCACGAATCTCCAAATCAAATTCTTGCAGTAGCAGCACCCAACGAATTAGGCGCAACTTGGACTCTTTCTTCTCAATCAAGTATCTGATGGTTGCATGATCACTGTACACAATCACCTTCGACCCGATCAAGTATGACCTGAACTTGTCAAAGGCGAACACTACCACCAACATCTCCTTTTCGGTCACCGTGTAGTTCAGCTGAGCTCCACTCAATGTCCTACTTGCGTAGTAGATTGGGTGCATTATCTTATCTTTGCACTGACCTAACACGGATCCCATTGTGTAGTCACTGGCATCGCACATGAGTTCAAACGGTTGCTCCCAGTCGGGGGCAACAATTATCGGTGTCGTGACTAGCCGCTTTTTCAGCTCCTCAAAATCCACCCTGCAATCATTAGAAAACACAAAAGGGTTATCATTTTCAAGAAACTTACAGAGAGGGTTGGCTATCTTGGAGAAATCTTTGATGAATCGCCGGTAGAACCCGACATGCCCAAGAAAGCTACGTATAGCTTTGATCGATGTGGGTGGTGGAAGCTTTTCAATCACATCTACTTTGGCGCGGTCCACCTCAATTCTTTTACTCGACACCAAGTTCCCCAAGACGATCCCTTCTTGTACCATGAAATGGCACTTCTCCTAGTTAAGCACAAGATTCGTCTCGATGCACCTCTTTAGCACACAGGTCAGATTTGCTAGGCACTCATCAAATGAATTTCCCACTACTGAGTAATCATCCAGGAATACCTCCATGATATATTCAACCATGTCTGTGAATATGACCATCATGCACCTTTGGAATGTCGCAGGTGCATTGCAGAGGCCGAATGTCATCCTTCTAAAGGCAAATATCCCATAGGGACATGTGAAGGAGGTCTTTTCCCTATCTTCTGGGGAAATTGAATTTTGATTGTACCCCGAGTACCCATCCAGGAAACAAAAGTGAGACCTCCCTGCCAGCCTGTCGAGTATTTAATCAATGAAGGGAAGTGGGAAGTGATCTTTCCAGGTGGAAAGATTCAGCTTTCTGTAATCCATGCAAATTCTCCAGCCAGTGACAGTTCTTGTCGATATCAGCTCATTATTGTCATTCTTCACAACCGTCATGCCACCCTTTTTTGGAACACATTGCACTGGGCTAACCCAGTTGCTATCAGAGATGGGGAAAATGATTCCCTCATCTAACCACTTGATGATTTCTTTCTTCGCCCCTTCCTTCATGTTTGGATTCAGCCGCCTTTGGTGTTCCCTGGAAGTTCTGTGTCCATCTTCCAGGAGAATCTTGTGCATACAGTATGCCGGGCTGATCCCTTTGATGTCTGCCATGGTCCATCCAATGGCAGTTTTGCACTCAGTGAGTACCTGTAACAACTGATTTTCCTGCACATCTAACAAACTTGATGAGATAATAACAGGTAGAGTAGAGTTAGGTCCAAGAAACGCGTACCTGAGATGGGATGGAAGTGGTTTCAACTCCAGTTTGGGTGGTTCTTCCACAGATGGTTTAGCTGGCGGGCTCTCTCTTTTCTCTAAGTGTAATGGATCAAACTCAAGAGCCCTCGGCCAGACCCCTTTACCTTCAAGTTCTAACACCCATTCTGCCAATACTTCCCCATTTACCTCGTCCAAATTCATCAAACATGCAGCAAGGGGGTCCTCAATAGTTAAGGACACATCATATTCCTCCACTATCACATCCACAACATCAATTAGAGAACAATTGGCGAATTCACTCGGTCGCCTCATGGATTTCTGCACATTGAATGTGATTTCTTCATCGTTAAGCCTCATCTTGAGCTCCCCAGTTTCACATTCTATGAGGGCTCTGCCTTTGGACAAGAATGGCCTTCCCAAGATTATGGTAATATCCTCATCCACTCCACAATATAGTATCACAAAATCAGCAGGGAACACAAACTTCCCCACTTGCACCAAAACATCATCCAGAATGCCTGACGGTCTCTTCACCGTCCTTTCAGCCAGCTGCAATAACATAGAAGTTGTTCTGGCTCTACCAATACCCAGTCTCTTGTAAATGGCCAAGGGCATGTGATTAATACTGGCCCCCAAATCACACAGTGCTTTGGCAAAAGCAAAATTGCCAATGGTGCAGGGAATTGTAAAACTCCCTGGATCAGACAACTTTTCTGCAATTGGTCGTGTCACCACATCACTGCAAGTCTGAGTAAGAGTCACAATTGCCAAGTCTTGGAAATCGAATTTTCGGGACATCAAGTTCTTCATCATCTTCGCATAGCCAGGAATCTCCTTCAGAGCATCAATTAAAGGAATGTTTACTTGTATATGTTTCAGCATATCCAAGAACTTTTTGTACTGTTCATCCTTTTGGTATTTGGCCAGCCTCTGAGGGAATGGTGCTGGCGGTATTTTTTCCCCAGTGATTTGGGATTTCTCTTTCTTGCCCACCACCTCAACTGCCGGCTCCTAGCCTATCTCCACTTCTTTTTCAGCTTCACTCTGCGCACTGGGTTCTCCTTCAGCACGATGCACTGTTACCTTGGTCAAGTTTGTTGAATCATCAAGTTCAATCGGCACTGGTACCAGTGTCTCAGCCTGCCTTCTTTCACACGCTATCTCCTTGTTCCAAGTCTAAGTCCCTGCCATTGCGGAGACTCACTGCCATCAGCTACTTCGGGCCCTGTTCCTTAGTATTCACCTGAGTGTCTGCAGGCAAAGTCCCAAGAGGACAATTGTTCAATGACATTGATATCTGGCCATCTGCACTTTAATATTTTTAATAGCTAAATCGTGTGCATCTACTCCCTCACTGATTTTGGCAGTTGACCCAATCACCTGTTGCATCATCGCTGAAAGCCTAGAAAACCCATCTTCTTGCCTCCCCCTATGTTGTTGCTGAGGGGGGTGGTATGCCTGCTGCTGATTTTGATTGTTAAACCCTTGTGGACTTTGGTAAGGCGCCACATTACCATGAGGTCTCATGGAACCCATGTTTCCACTGTTATGCTGCTGATGAGTTGGTCTGTACGGCTGAGCTTGCTGACCCCAATTCTGTCCACCCTGTCTCTGGCTCCATAGTTTGACACATAATTCATATTCTCCGGGTAGTGAAGATGATCGCAGTCTGCATTCCACTGATTACCCAATTGGTTGACTAATGCAAGATGTGTATAAGCCTCCATTGGTAGTATCCACAATATGAACTTGTTGCTTCTGCCCTGACTCCTCTACCTTCTTCGTAAGTAAGCTCATTTGTGTCATCAAAGTTTCCATGTTTTTAGCACTAGAGTTGGATGGATCTAATGGCACTGAGTGAACCACTGGGGTAATAGGTGCACCCATGGTTGTCCATCCTGAATTTTGTGCCATTTTATCAAGTACAATCTGACTCTCTCTCCATTTTTTGCTTAGAAATGCTCCACCAGCTGAAGCATCAACATTAGCTTTCACACCATCAGCCAGACCCATATAAAATCGCTGCCCCAACATCTGTTCTGGAATACCATGGTGAGGACAGACTACCAGCATCCCTTTAAACCGTTCCCATGTCTCCTGCAGTGTCTCCACAGGCTTCTGCCTGAAGCTCAAGATCTCATCAATTTGTTGCCCTGTACTGTTCGGTGGATTGAATTTATTAAAGAACTGCTTGACAAACTCATCCTATGTAGTAATAGAATTGATAGGGAGCGAGTTGATCCAAGTCTGGGCTACTTCTGTCACTGAGAACAGAAACAACAATAGTCTTATTGCCTCCGGAGTGACGTTTGGTTGCCTCTGAGTCTTGTAGATCGACAGAAAGTTCTTCAAATGCTGCTGAGGATCCTCAATGTATGACCCCGAAAATAGCCCCTTATTCTGCAACAAGTGCAACATATTATTTGTGATTTGGAAGGACTCAGCTTCTATTTGAGGGACCATGATCGCCGCGGCCAAATTCTCCGTTGTGGGTTGTGCCCAGTCATATAAAAGCGCCTCAGGTGCTATGGGCACCCCAGGTGCCGCAATCTTTGCGGCTAGGTCAACCACATCTTCCCAATTATTATTGTTGTTCCTGTCATTCAGATCTTCCATGTCTGTTTCAATGTGTTCAATGAGTGGTTGTTGCTTGCTTTTCCGGTTGGCCCTATTCAAGGCCTTGAAAATTTTTTCGGGGTCTGGTAAGGCTTCAAATACTTGACCACTTCTCGATGAGTTTCTAGGCATGCACTTGTACAACCGATTCAGCAAATGTTAGAAATTCGATATATATATGAAATCGAAGAAAACTGATCACGCTCAACTATGTCTTATAAAAATACTAAGCGGGCGTTGCAAATATAATCTGAGTATTTAGCCCAGAGTCGAATCCCACAGGAAATTAACCTATCAATTGTTATTATTAGAGTACTAGATTCTCAATAACTTTCCCAAAAGGTTATGAATATCACTTTTGGTATTTTTACTACTACAGCTGAAGAAATTAAACAAACTAAAATACAACTAATGTTTAGATGTAAACAAATGCGATAAAGGTCTAAGGTTATGGTTTCCCCCGTTGATGAAATCCCTTATTGTATATTTACTATAGTTTTGCTTTAGTTATCTCTATCAATCATGAACACTCCAGCTATCATAAATCTCTCTCAAGTAATTATGATAATCTACTAGACGCACTCTCTCAAGCTATGCTAGCTAAATTGCATTACAGTTCACTTTAGATTGCACTCAAGGTATCGTTATCTCTAATCCAACCTTTAAACCCTCGATTATGGATCTCTCCTATACTCCGGGAGTGATATTTTTCAAGCAATTGCCTAAATATGCACTCTCTCTCAAGTAGATACATACTAAATAGGAACAACTAATTGAGGGCCCTTCAATCAACTACAACAAGAACGTAGTTGAAAAAATAGAGATTAAAATCAAGAAAAACTATATTAATATCACAATAAGTTCATCCTCAACGGGTTCCACCAAAACCTTATATTAAAGAAGTTAGCTACTCATAATTGTATTGAAAACTACAAAAGAATTTATGAACAATGGTAAAAATCACAAGGAAATGAGATAAAGATTGATGCCTAATTGCCCTCCTTGCCTCTTGCCTTTGGTGTTCTTGTTATAGTCTCTAAACCTTGATTTCTTCCTCATTTGGGCAAGTTGAACCTTATATAGGTTAATTGGATTGGTCCTAAACTTCCACAAGTGCCCTTCCGAAATAACTCTCTCGCCTTGACTAGCGCTAATGCCCGCGCTAATGGGGTTTCAGTCTACCTAGGTTTGCTGGACTAGCGCGGGCGCGCTACACTCGCGCTAATGGACTTTCATTCTGTCCCAATCGCCTTTTATCCTTTAATTTACCCATCAAAAATTCCCATGGGGCTTTTCTTCTTCAATTTTGCGCAAATCACCATCCTAAGTCCTCAATAGTGCATTGTACTCATGTGAAACACAAAAATCACAATTAGAGCCAATTTATCATCATTTAACATCCTTAAGACAATGAAGCATCATTAAGTTAGAGTATAAATATACGCTAAACTACGTGAATTTAGCCTATTATCAGCGAACGCACCTGGCCAGCCGCGATCACATAGAATAGGAAGGGCTGGGGCTGGGTTATCATTAACACTATGCGAACGCATCCCTTGTGATGCGAACGCGATGGGCAGGGAGGGGAAGCCTATGCGAACGCAAAGGGCTTGCCGCGAACGCATAATATATTTTTGCCTTGTCTTTAAAAAACAGTAGCAAAACGGGATTGTTTCAAAATATCATAACTCTTTCACAAAAACTCGAACTTGAGCGATTTTTGAAGGGGGATTTCATCACAAAACCATAGGTATGTGTTCTTAGACTTGTTTTCTTCAATTTTCATTAACACCCATTAGATTTGTAGGCCTAAATTTATGCTCTTAAGGGTAGAAAATTGCGGATTTGGGTAGAGTTAGGTTTTTTTGAATAATTAGAATTTATACCTCGTTTTGGGGTCGGATTCCAAAACTAATTACATATTCGGTCTCGTGGGTTAATGAGTTATCGGGTTTTGGTCCGAACCTCGTATTTTGACCAAGCGACCCCGGGGTTGATTTTTGACTTTTTGGGAAGAATGCTAGAAAACCTATAATTGAGCATTGGGATTGAATTCTTTAGAATTTATTGATGTTATTAAGTTAATTATGTCTAGTTACAATTGATTTGGAGTCAAATTCAAAAGGGAAAGCGGTAATTGAGGCTTGAGTTGGTCGTGGAATTTGAGGTAAGTGTTTGGCCTAACTTTAGCTTGAGGGAATAGGTGTTGTGTCCTATTTGCTATGTGTTAGTATCATGTTCAACGTATAGGTGAGGTTAAGAGTACCTATACGTTGGTGTCAAACATTCCCGTGAGTCGGATATTATGAATTATGTGGTTTTTCATTGATTCTTACTTTTTTATTACTTGAGTTTCACTTTGTGGTTATCCATATTGGTGGAAATTCTTGATATTGAATAATGTTGAGCATTGGTTTCAGTCGAGGAATGTTATGTGAAGATATGTACTCGAGTGAGATTGGTTATAGCTGTGTCCCTTCTCGGGATGGTGTTAATTCTACTGTTGTTCCCTTGCCGGGATGTTATGACTTATTATTGTGGCTTATATTGTTGATTTTCCTTGTCGGACTTTTGTTATTGATATTGTTTGGGTGAGGAAGAATGTAATGCACGAAGAGTGATGAATGTATTGATTATTGTGAGGATGAGAGTGTAAAAGCATGAAGGGTGATGCCGTGCCATATTATGATATTAAAAGCACGAAGGGTGATATCGTGCCGTTTTTATTAATTTATTGTGAGGATGAGAGTAAAAGCGCGAAGGGTGATGCCGTGCATTTGCATTTACTATTTGGTGAGGATGAGAGTAAAAGCACGAAGGGTGATGTCGTGCACTGTTTTCTCTGCGATGTTATTTCCTGCTGTTTATGTTGATATTTGAATTGTTGCCTTATTTCACTATTTCCATTGTTTGACATTTCTTTCCCGAGCATGTCCCCCTTTTCTTTGTACTTAGTTGTTTACTTCCTGTTGTTATTATTTCCTCCGTATGTTATTAAATTACATAGGTTGATTTGGTTGTCGTGTCCTAGCCTCGTCACTACTTCACTGAGGTTAGGCTCGACACTTACTCAGTACATGGGGTGGGTTGTACTGATGCTACACTCTGCACATTTTTGTTGTGCAGATGTACAGGACCCTATGGGCATTAGAGCGAGGAGGCTGCCTTCAGTCCCCGTGGAGACACCGAGGTAGTCATGTTGGCGTCCGCAGGACTTGGCGTCCCCTACTTCTTTTGTATTATGTTCTAGTTATTTAAGAAATAGATGTACTTATTTCATTCAGACCTTTATATGTATTATTCATAGACAGTCCGTGAGTTTGTGACTCCAAAATTCTGGGATTGGTATTGTGAAATCTCGTAAAGGCATTAAATTGAGTTAATACACCTTGCTTTATTTTGTACTTTCATTTATGTTAGTGTTCTATTTCACATGTTATTGAATAATAATAGAGGAATAAGGTAAATTAAACATTCACGTTGGCTTGACTAGCAGGTTCAATGTTAGGCGCCATCACGGTCCTGACATTGGGAAATTCGGGTTGTGACAGAAAGTAATCAAGTATGTTACTCCTTTTCACTGATAGTTTCCATAAGTCAGAACATGTCACGACCCCAAATCCACTAGTCGTAATGACACCTAACCCAACCCGCTAGGAAAGCCAACTAGTAATTATCCAATTTCAGTAATATTAACAAGACAATTAAACAAAAATAATTTACTAAGATTTTATACATTTCCCATACAAATCACGAGCTTCTAAGAATAGAGTTTACAAAGCTAAAATGAAATAAATACATAATCTAAATGAAAAGTACATAAATAGAGCTTTATAGACCTAAAGCTACCACAAACAAGGGGCAGCTTCAACCGGAACGCAGGTACATCTTCAACCGATCTCCCATCGAACGCAGCAACATCAGCAACCAACATCTCCGCGCAAGGTGCAGAAGTGTAGTATGAGTACAACCGACCCCATGTACTCAGTAAGTAACAAACTTAATCTTAGGTTGAAAGCAGTGACGAGCTAACACTAGGGCGGGTTCAATACCATTATCCCACTAACAGTTCATAACAACATAATACAAGTGTAAAAGAGGTATCTCATAAGTAAGATACTCAGCTCGTTCACAATTTTTAGAAAAATAGTCATGCTCTTCAAGTATCTCAATGAAAACCCAAATCTCCCGAAAATGCCAAAGTTATGAGTAAGTTTGAAAACTGTAACTTTTCCAAATATCCTTTCCATGACAAATAACATGTTTTATTTTCTTTCTTGATAACAAGTATTAAATACCTATCTATGCCCACATATCAATGTGTATAATGAGTCATGAATGACATGATATCGTACGTCATGAGGAAAAATTCATCTCTGCATGTATGTCATGTGTGCATGCCAATACCATGTATCTCAAAGATGAATCATGTACTCATACTCCCAGAGCACTCAATTTCTCTGTCTCACACTTTTCATTCATCATGTTTAACCACTCGGTTATGTATATGGCCCATAGGGCCCAGGGAAGATCCATCCCGGAATATATACATCATTGACCCTCGTCACTCGGTACCGAGGAAAGGCCAACCTAGCCCCATGGAGAAGATCCATCTCGAAGTATAAAAATACTTCGGACAAGATCCATGTCCAGGGAAGATCCATCCCTCAATATAATCAACCGCACTCACTAGAGGTGTTTACAGACTCTGGAGTGGCTCCTACAGCCCAAGCGCATCATAAGCCAGATCCAGGCATAAGTCAATATAACATGCTGCGGCATGCAGCCCGATCCCATAACTGTCACTCATTTTTAGGCTCTCAGCCTCACTCAGTCATCAATCTCTCCAGTCTCACTCACGGGCTCACAATGTCATAAAACTAGCCCGACAATAATGATATGATGTATAAATAAACAACTGAGACTGTGATATGATATGAATGCATGAATATGACTGAGTACGAAATATCAATGAAGTGAGTGAGATGACAGCAAGAAACGACCACTATGGGTCCAAACAATATCAGCATAAAGCCTAAACATGATATTTAGCATGATTGAAAGCTCTATTACTTTATGACATGGTGAAAACACAGATATCAACAAAATAGGGCCACTATATAGTGCCATGTAATCAACGGAGTCATAATTTACAGGGTTCACGCCCACACGCCCATCACCTCGCATGTGCGTCACCTCAATACCAATCACATAACACGTATTTTGGGGTTTCATACCTCAACACAAAGTTTAGAAGAGTTACTTAACTCGAACAAGCCAGTACCAATGCCGAGCAAGCCAAGCGATGCTCCAAAGATACCATCCCGTATGTTCCAACCCCCGAATGGCTCGAAACTAACCAATAACAATTCAAATACATCAAACAATGCTAAAGGAACCAATCTCAATCGTAAAAGATCAAATATTGAAACAAAGCCTAAAATCGGCCCAAAATCCCAACCTGGGCCCGCACCTCAAAACCCGACAAAACTCATAAAATCTGACAACCCATTCAATTACGAGTCCAACCATACAAATTTCACACAATTGTGACTCCAAATAGATGTTCAAAACTCAAAAATTCATATTATGAAACTTTAGGCCAAACCCTCAATTTTCTCATTAAAATTCATCAACCAAAAGCTAAAATCGAAGATAGTCTCATGAAATATAATCAAAACCGAGTAGAGAATACTTACTCCAATTCATATGGTGAAAATTTCTTCAAGAATCGCCTCAATCCGAGCTCCATAACTCCCAAAATGTAAAAATGGTCGAAACCCCTCGAAATAAAGTACTTATAATCCGCCCAGGCCTCCTCTTTCGCGAACGCGGGACACTCATCGTGTTGCTATGAACAAAACTCACACTGCCACAAAAGACTCTACGCGTTTGCGATGCACCCCACGTGAACGCGATGAAATCTGCTGCCAAAGCTTCGCGAACGCGACTAACCTTACGCGATCGCATAGAAGAAAACTCAGATTCCCAGCTGCCAACCTCAACACTACGCGAACGCGAACCTCCATACGCGAACGCGAAGAGCACTTGCCCCAACTCTACGCGAACACGGGGAATACTTCGCGAACACGAAGAATAAAAAATACTACCATCAAAAGACAAAGCGTGTTCACGATACTTTCCACGCGAACGCGATGAAGAACTGAAACACCGAAAAACAGCAGAACACTATAGTGCCAAAATGAAGAAAAATGATCCGAAATCAATCCGAAACACTCCCGAGCCCCTCGGGACCCTGTCCAAATATGCCAACAAGTCCCATAACATAAACGGACCTCGAGGCATCAATACACACACAACAACATCGAAACGATGAATCACACCTCGAATCGGAATCTATGAACTTTGAACTTCCAATTTCCAAAACTAGCACCGAACCATATCAAATCATCCCGGAATGAACCCAAATTTTGCATACAAGTCCCAAATGACATGGCGAAGCTATTCCAATTCCTGGAACCACAGTTCGAATTCGTTATCCTCAAAGTCAACTTCCGGTCAAACTTATGAACTTTCCAAACCTTCATATTTCCAAATTTTTCCAACTTGTGCCGAAACCTTCTAGAAACATCCAAATGCAAATTCGGGCATACGCCTGAGTCCAAAATCACCATCCAGACCTAACAGAACCATCAAAACTCCATTCTAGGGTCAAATTCACAATAAGTCAAACTTGGTCAACTCTTTCAACTTAAAGCTTCAACAATGAAATTCATTCTTCCAAAACGATTCAGAATAACCTGAAAACCAAAACCGACGATTCACATAAGTCATAATACATCATACGGATCTACTCATGCCCGCAAACTACCGAGCGAAGTGCAAATGCTCAAAACGACCGGTCAGGTCGTTACATCCTCCCCCACTTAAACATACTTTCGTCCTCGAACGTGCCAAGAGTTGTTCTCAAAACCATCAGACCTAAATATAACCTTACCATGCACATACCTGGGGGTGATCCCACGTCACCCTATCCCATATATGTCGATAACACAACATAACTGAAATTTCTCAATTCACCTAGCCCATAAGCCTTAAAACCCTTTTTTCCAACATCTGGAATTTCTTGTAAGTTCTGAATCTCGCAACCTACATGCCTTATAAGTCTTGACAAGTGGAACCAAGATGCAACCATAACCCCAGCTACTATCACAGGATATACCACATAACTCAAATATCCATAGCAAAATCTCCGATCACCGTAGCTGCTCAAAACAACCCAATCCCGGTAATTAACTTCATACCTAACAAAACCTTATTCGAAAACCTTCATACACTGCCGATAATGAAAGAACACGCAGAAACTCATGACCATTAATCAAATCAACAAGTTGTGGAGCTCCCTCTCCTTCAACGAGATTTATAGCCAAGTTTCTAAGACGACTTCTAGCATTATCCTTCCAAATATATCGCAATCAAATCTGATAGCATCCATCCTAGATCTGACGACTTCATCTTATCGAATACCAACTACTCTACTGATACGCAACACCAATACTATACAAAGCCACAGACAGTGCAATCCATACACCAATAAGCAACAATCCAAATGTACTCAGTAGCAAAAATGACTCAATCAAGAGAACCGCCCCTCACGCTCAACGGGTATCACCACAACACAATGCTAAGAACCCATCACACACCGTAGAACCATCACCCAACTCTAACACAAAGGTTTGTACCTCAACATGACTCTGCTGCAATGCACGACTCCATCCAAACGCTGGTCCATATCATATACCTTGAGCCACCCTGCTCAAAATCAATAACCACGCGAAATTCGACATCAAGTACCCAAAGTGCATTCCCATAACCACGGAGAATCAGATGAAACCATGCCACACCGAAACACGAAAGAACATAACCAATACACCCTCAATCATGTAATACCCAATTACTCATCTCATTCAAATTCCGCTATAAGACCACAATAGAACCGCGCCATGTGCGCCAAAAACCAACGAATCACAACCCCTCTTAGCATGGAAGAGTAATTCCCAGAGAACTTAAGAACAAGAATAAGCTTAGAAACAACCGAATAGCACATCCCTCAGCAATAGCATTATGGAGCGAACCAATCTGACTCGGTGTAGAATACACATCCTAATTGGGCCTACCAATGGTGTCACGACCCAAACTCCCAACCTTAGTGATCGTGATGGCGCCAAACACCACACTTGCTAGGCAAGCCAATGTTAGAGGTCGATTAACTAATTTTCCTTAATTAATTACTTCAGCATAAATAATCTAATTTTAAATGAACTTAATCAAATTAATACCCAACAAGCATAGAATAAAATAAATAACAATGGCCAATTAAATGAAACGAACCACAAACTAATTATAATAACAACTCTAAGACTACCTCAGGGTCTGGTGTCACAATCCACGAACTACTAAAGAATACTACAAATAATGGCTGAAAGAAATACTGTAACTGTTCTGAATAAAATAAAACAGTGTATGTAGATATAGGAGAAGACTCTCGGATATCTGCGAACGTCGGCAGATGTACCTCGTGCCTCCAAACGAATCGGGTGGTCGTCCTGAAATCCTCTGCTGCGGAATAGCACCTGGATCTGTGCAAAAGAGCACAGAGTGTAGTATCAGTACAACCGACCCCATGTACTGAGTAAGTGCCGAGCCTAACCTCGGCGAAGTAGTGACGAGGCTAAGTCGGGCTTCAACATTATAATCTTTAATAACAATAAATAATGAGCAAGAAAGAAATCTACACAAATAGATAATTAAGTGTTGCAACCAAATAAAATAAAATAACTCAGCTATAACCAATTCTCAAATATCTCTTCAGAGTTCCAAACTTTAACTTTAAATAAAAATAATACTAAAATATTTAAAGAGCAGTAAAATAAATATTTTAGCTTTCCAAAACTTTGATTCTCTTTTTTTCTTGAAAAATCAGTAAAATATAAATGTAAATATCCTCCCTTATCACTCCTTGTTGCGACGCGCAACCCGCTCCCACCTGTCCTCCCTTATTACTCCTCCCTAAAATATCTCCCTTATTACTCCTGTTGCGGCGTGCAACCCGATCCCACATGTCGTCCCTTATCACTCCTTGTTGCAGAGTGCAACTCGCTCCTACCAGACATATCATATCAGTTTATTCAAACTTTCACAAAATCAGGCCAAGCCTTTCACAATACATTTGTTTCAACAATTATAAATAATAAATTGCATTTTTTTTCATGACTTCATCAATAACCTCTCAACCAATAAACTAACAAGAATATCAGAATATATGCATTTATTCCATAAAACAATACCAAATCTCTCAGCCATATTTATATCACGAGGAAACCAGTTCAAACAACCAATACTCTTTTCAAATATTCACAACAATAACTAACAATAATTCAACATAGCCAAATAGTCATAGAAATAATAATGAACATGTAACAGTTAATACAATAATCAAATAAGTGGGGAACGGGAAAGGGGATCATATTTTAGCAAACACTTTGGGTGGTGCATAAATACTCGTCACCACACCTATACACCACGCCCATGAAATTCACATAACAAACAAGTGGGGGATCCTATTCCCTTAAGCCAAAGTTAGACCAAACACTTACTTCAATTTCACAGGCCACTCACTGCTCAATTATTGCTTTTCTTTTTGAATTCACCTCTAACTTGCTCGAATCTAATCAAAATTAACTTAATATCATTAACTAATGCTAAAGAAACTAACTTTATTGAAAAATATAATTTTTCCTAAGTTTTCTAAAAAAAAAGTAAAAACCCGACCCCGAGCCCGCTTGGTCTAAACTCGAGGTTCAGACCAAATTACGATTACGCATTCACCCACGAACCCAAATATGCTATTAGTTTTGAAATCCGACCTTAATTTGATATAAAAATTTGATTTTTACAAAACTCCCTTATTCTACCCAAATCCTAGATTTTTACCATGAAAATTCTTTGTTTTTGCTTTAAAAGTGATGCCAAAATAGTAAGAAATTGAAAGAGCAAAGTTTGGAATTAATTACCTATGAATTGGGGAAGAAGATTGTTGAAGCAAATTAGTTTTTAGGGCTGGAACTTCAAAAATTTGGAGAAGAAAGGGTTATGCCCGTTTTTAACAGGTATTTATATTAGCTGGGCTAGGCAACTGTGCGATCGCGGTTAATTAAATGCGATCGCACAGGGTAAGGGGAAACTGGGCTGTGCGATCGCGGGGGTGGGGGCGTGTTAGCACAAGGTCGGGGGCTGGGGGCAGTGCGATCGCGGTTACATAGGTGCGATCGCACAGGGTTCCAAATAGGCCTCAAACTTTACTCTGTGCGATCGCGGTCTTTCCTATGCGATCTCACATGTCAAAATACCTGGACACCAGAACTGGAAAAACCAGCAACTATTTTTAAGTGAAAACACCCCGTGGCCTATCCGAAACTCACCCGAGCCCTCGGGACTCTAAACAAATCATGCACACAAGTCTAAAAATATCATACGGACTTGATCGTGCGATAAAATCATGAAAATAACATGTAAATTTATGAATTAACCCTCAAAACTCATCATTTTCAACAAAAACTCTTAAAGTTCATAATTTCTCAACCGGATGTCCGAATCACGTCAAACGAACTCCGTTTTTCACCAAATTTAACAGTTAACATTTAAATATCATAACAAAGTTGTACCGGGCTCCGAAACCAAAATACAGACCCGATACCAATGCTTTTTAGCGTTATTTGATTTCTTTAATTCATGAACATTTCAGGAAAACAATTTCTTTCAAAAATTAATTTCTAAGGCTTGGGACCTCGGAATTCATTTTCGGACATACGCCCGAGTCCTATATTTTACTGCGGACCTCCCGGGATCGTCGGAACACAGATCCGGGTCCGTTTACTCAAAATGTTTACCAAAGTCAACTTTTATCAAATTTTAATTCTAAAAATCACTATTTCTCATATTTTCACATAAAAGCTTTTCGGTTTCACGCCCGGACTGCGCACGCAAATCGATGTATTTCATTATAGTCTTTTTATGGCTATTTTTCATGGAACATAGTCTAATTTTATAAAACGACCCCTAGGGTCATCACAAATGGACCCCCAAATCGAATCCGGACATCCACAATAGATAAATAAACCTCTGAAAGCCCACAATGACCGAATCATAACACATACTATCATCTAGCTAGCTTCGACCATGAATTCACAGTCCATAACCATGAAACAACCTGCTCTTAAGAACTCCCAGTATCCAAATCCATAGAGCACACAAATCGCTATATCTGATCCCAACTCCACCGCCAGAATGTCTAACACATCTCTCATACACGATCATACCACGAGGAATACTTCAAAGATTCTTCCATGCCACATAGAAAAATTCGAATATCAACCGTCGATCAACCAGGAGAGTGCCACAGTACCATTGAAGTATCCATAAATCAAACACATTGCCCCTTCTGAAATGTATACTCTCATCATGCCATACCAAATAATAATATCATTACTGTCACGACCCAAAACCGGTCCAGGTCGTGATGGCGCCTAACGGTGGCGTTAGGCCAG
>ML300530.1:420-36632 GCA_005239495.1 Nicotiana undulata
CAAACCTTTGTTTAAGGGATTACTTTGACCTAAAGCTTTAGTTTGTTCCTTGATATTACCACATATTTTCAGTCTTATTATCCCAATGTGCATACGCAATCATATATACCTAATATAACCACGCCACTTTACGTATATTACGTAAGAGAAGAGAAAAAAAACACATGGGGTCTCACATCTATGTTGATTTCTGAAGTAATTAAACCTGAAATTTTTTGGATTTAACTCAAAAATTGGGGAATTAGGGCTTATGATTTGGAGACCTTTGAGCGGGGATTTGAGGGGATTTGAGGTCCGATTTTGATGTTCTTGGTATGTATAGACACGTGGGAGGATAAGTATTCCAGTTTATTAATTTTTATCGAAGTCCGAGACGTGGGCCCGGAGGTCGGGTTTGGCCTATTTCGGGAATTGTGCTTAATTTTGATAATTTTTGAATGAGCTTCATCCCTTAGCATATATTAATGATATAAACCTGAGTTTTGGTAGATTTGGAACAATCGGAGGCCGAATCTTGAGGCAAGGGCATTGTGGGTTAGGATTTTTGCCAGTTTGAGGTAAGTAACATTTTCAAACTTAGTTCTGAGGGTTCAAAACCCCGAACTACTTGTTATGTGATTAGAAGTGGTGACACACATGCCAAGTGACGGGCATGCACCGTGAAACTTGTGCCCTGGTTCGTCCCATGGCACCGTCTAGTGATTATTCCCCGATGATATCTGCGCTTCTATCAATGTGAATAATGTGAACATGTTAGGAATCATGATAAATTTTGTATATTAAGGCTTCACGCCGAAAATGCTGAGACTCGAGTGGTCGTATATTGCTGTCTCTTTATGTGTTTATTTGATTTCATATACTCAGTCTGTCATAGCATATCATTTCATGCCTCAGTCTCGGTAATTGTTAGTTTTACATATTTATCATTGTTTCGGGCAAATTCATGCATCTGTGAGCCCATGTGAGCGAGACTGAAGAGTAATGACTAAGTGAGTCCGAGAGCCTGTTATTGAGACAGTTATGAGGTCGGACTGCACACCGCAATAATAATTTAATCATGCCTTCGTTGGCTTGATATAGCGCTTGGGCCAATAGGGCCCCTTCGGAGTCTTTACACCCCCAGTGAGCGCATTGATATTGAGGGATGGATCTTCCCTGGACATGGATCTTGTCTGAAGATGATGATATGTGAGGGATGGATCTTCCCTGGACATGGATCTTGTCCGAAGTTGATGATATGCGAGGGATGGATCGTCCCTGGACATGGATCTTGTCCGAGTGTTGTATTCCGGAGATGGATCTTCTCCGTGGGGCTGGATTGGCCTTTTCCTCAGTACTGAGTAACTACGGTCACCAGTGTTTATGCATATCTCGGGATGGATCTTCCCTGGGCCTGAGAGCCATATATAGTACTGAGTGGACTTCTGTGGGAGAGTTGTGAGCACTATGTGCATTTTTACACTGTGATATGTTGGCATGTAGAGCATATTGAGATATATCTGGCACATTCTATTGTTATTTTCTGATAAACTGTGAACATGTCTAAATTTTGTACGCTGATGATAATAATTATTGAGGTTTAGTCCGTCACTACCTCTCGGCCCATAGTTTGGGTTCGTTACTTCTGAGTTGGTGTACTCACGTTATCCCCTGCACCTCGTGTGCAAATCCAGGTACATCGGGACCCGGTAGTGGTTGTTGAGCGGCTGTCAGAGTTCCTTTCGGAGTCGTAGAGGTAGCAGCTGGCGATCGCAGCCTCGCCTTCTCCTTCTCTATCTTCCTGTTGCACTTTTATTATTTCAGACTATGTTGTCTAGTTTGTATTTTGACATTTTTACGTTGTAGTAGCTCATGACTCGGTGACACTAGATCTGGGATCGGGTTTCTTTTATTCATGTTATTAATGATGTTCAAATCTTAGATGCGTTATAAAAATGAGACTCTTGCTGCAAATATAGTGGATTTTCTTAAAATAATTTTTAACAAATGAAATGTGTGGCTTGCCTGATTTCACGATAGGCGCCATCACGATTGGGTATTTTGGGGTCGTGACATCAGATCTATCATTTGTTGCAATTTTAATAAATTTTTACACATAAATTTATGCTGAACGATGAAAGTACTGGGTTCGGATGAACCCGGCGAGTATGCTCTACATTCGCCTTTGCCACCAATGCTAACGATCATTTCTCGAGCCTTGAGCGCGTAATTATCAAAGGCTGTAATTTCTTAAAAGAGATTCCTGAAGGATTTGCTGCTGCAATTTCTTTGAAGATCCAGGAAAAACACGAGTAGTATGGAAGGTGCAAACTGAAAGTTATTGACTACGATACAGGGTAAGTATAAGTGAACTTTCAATACCCATTATATGTCTGAAATTATAACCACTATATGAGAATTTAACTATTGGCTGATAACATTCCTTCTGCATATCAATCATTGCACGTAGTACTGAGGGGTCGTTTGGTAGGATGCATTAGCTTTGAATATTAGTAATACTTTGTTCGGTACACTTTATAAGTATATGCATTAGTTATACACCCTTATTTGGTATTATTCGATACATAACTAATGCATAAGAAATCATGGTATTAACTAGGGGTGTACAAATCAAACCGGAAAACCGCCCCAAACCGAAAAGTCAAACCAAATCGATCAAAAAATCCGATGAAGTTTGGTTTGATTTGATTTGGTATTGAGTAAAAAAACTTGAACGAAACCGACATATAAATAGATAATTTTTATATATATTTTAAAGACTTTATATAGAATTATATTTTAAAATGTCTAGAAATATTGGGATTCTCTTATGGGAGGTAACATTTAATAGAATATGAAGTACTCTATTTTTATTAACTTTAAATAATGTGTTGTATGATCACTTTCTTATAAAGGGTTATTGAAATGCGTCAATCTCTTTGTTTTTCCATATTCATATGTCAAGATCTATTACATTCTTATATCTTTTTCGAATTTGAAGTGGTATTTCGATAATTAAAAATTAAATAGAACATATCATTATTTAGGTATCATATTGATTTTTATGTTTAATTATTAAATTCGATTAACTTTAAAAGTGTACATCAACAAAAATTTATTGCCAGACAACTAAAAAAATAATTACCATGTGTTATTAAAAAAATATAAGAATATTTTAATAGATCATATGTTTGTCAAATTTTTTTAATTTTTATTAAAAATATATTTACTTAACAAAAAAATTAACAAAGTAAGATTGACATATTATTCATGTAACAAAAAAAAATCGAAAAAACTGACCCAATCCAAACCGATATAGTTGATGGTTTGGTTTTAGTGAAAATCGAACCAACTCGGTTCATGTACACACCCTAGTATTAACAGTGCAATGAGTTTTAATGCATGCATTAACTTAGTTAAAGACAAAATTGTCCTTCAAAATTTATGCTTGATTAATATATGCTATTATATTAATGCAAG
Source organism: Nicotiana undulata (assembly GCA_005239495.1). NCBI lineage: Eukaryota > Viridiplantae > Streptophyta > Magnoliopsida > Solanales > Solanaceae > Nicotiana > Nicotiana undulata. The sequence continues at coordinate 3,880 of ML300530.1, forward strand.
TTTGAAATAATCCAAGAAAGTGAAAAATAAAATTATATCCCTAGTAAATAAATAAATACTTAGCATATTTTCTTTTTTATAAATAAATATTAAGTTCTATACTATAATATAGGTAGACAAATCAAATAATTTTTTTAAGTCTTTTCCATATAAAACATTTCACAACATATGTTTCTTTTAACAAGATAACGTGATGGACTGGTTATGAGGGTAATTTATTAAACAGACAATTTCTTTTGAATGGTTTAATACATCAAACCAAACAATGGATAAGAAATATGCCAGCATAACTAATACAAACATAACTAATATCAGCATTACTAATACATCTTATTCAGCATTATTTTTATACACTACTCTAGCAAACGACCCCTAAGTATTTCTATTGAACTCCTTTACTTAGTTTTAAAGCAAGAATGAAGTTCATTAGATGGTCATCTTACCTATACATCTTGCCTCCTACATCTATGATGAGGACGGCAACATTTTTGAATAGTATCTTTGGTTGAAGTAAGATATATTAGATATTACATCTTTTGAACGAGTTCACGTGAATTTAATAGTTTTTGTTCAAGTCCTATATTAAAAAATCTTCTAAATATTTAAATGTAACTCTGTTATTATTATATATTTTAACTTAAGATTCACCGTAGGAATCTTTGAACGTCAAATGCCGAAGGCGCCTCAGCTAAGAGATTACCTTAAAAGATCAAACTGCAATTGATGGAATCACATAAGTCTTTGTCTTCCCTCTGTGAATTTTTAGACGAAATACAACAAGAGAAAGAGATGGGTGCAACTTAATTATGGGCGGCTCAATGAACAACAATTGGACAAATAGACACGAAGCTAAATCTTTATAATATAATAGGAAATAAAGACTAATTTATAATAGTAGATGTCCAACATATGAAAAAACATGTGAACAAGTACGACTTGATCCTAACTAATTAATAAAGCAACAAAAACACCCTAGCTACTATACTATATAAGCATCTAAATAAATAAAAAATACTAGACGAAGCTAAATCTTTACTAACAACCTAAAGACATTCGATAGAAATGTGAGTTTTCTTAGCACAAAGCTTTTCCAACTCCTTGGCTACTTCTTCAATTTCTTCATCTCCTTGCCTTTTGTCTCACAAATTCACCTTCCTTTCCACCACCACTTGGTTGATTATGGCTGCAACTTCCTCTCTATGAAGCTTTCCATTACTATCCCTCACAACTTCCACAGCAATACCAACCTCTTCAATAAGCCTAGAGTTAATTGGTTGATCAAGAGTAGGTTCTTGAACTAATGGACCAATTGGCACAACTTAATAGAGCTTAGGTTTACTGGCGTAGAACACAAGTAAACAGTGAAGTTTCTTTGGCTGAGCTTTTTGGCTAACTCTAAGAAGGAAGAGATATGACCATAACCCAACCATGGAAACATCAAAACTCCAAGTTTTTTTTGATTATCCATAAAACCATTCATGATTTCTTGAGTTTCTGATTTTATGCATGCAGAAAGGGATCGAAATGGGGGTATTTTATAGTCCATTAACTAGTTTATTATATCGTAAGTTGGAAAATATTGAAAGATCTATTAGTGTTTAATGCACAAACACGTACAAGGAAAATGCGAAAACATATTTTTGGTATAGATATAATATCGCATGGTTCATTTTCCTTTTACGTTGATCCACTTTCTTTCCAAGATTTCCAAGTGTGACTATTCTATATAGACAAGATTCGAAATAATCTTTTCTTGAAACTTTATACTTCATTAGTATTTTTTTTTTTAGGTGGCACAATTATTTACAGAAGCCAAGTGGGATTTCTAATTTCTTCAGACAAGACAAGTGGGATAAAAGAGTTAAATTATGCATCGAGTGAGAAAAAGTTAGATAAGATAAAATAAATTTTTATTACCGAGACATAATGTTTTTTACAAAAAATATGAAAGAAAATTACTGAGTTTGCCTAGGTATGTAGAAACCAAAAGAGGATGTGCGCGTTATTATAAGTCAGAACTTGAGAAATTAAAGTTAGCAGTAATTCTCCTATATATATAGTATTTAATTTGTACTTAAAAGTTAGAATAAATGGCCAGTGATCTACATATTTCTTATATTTTTAAGGAAATAATAACAATAAATTCTTAGAATTCACCTTGATCTCATTCCCAATAGAATCTTCAGAATTTTAAGGAATACCTTTTCGCTAGAAAATCTATGTTAGTATATTCCCTTAATCTTGAGATCAGATTTGTATATATTTCTATTCCAAAAACTAACATTACTTGACATAGTTAAGTCATGAATAATTACACTGGCTAAAGCAAGAAAATAAATCAATGAAAAAGAAACAAAGTTTTTGAGAGAAAAATTAGGTCACAAACATATGTAAAATCCTGAATATCCAATTGCAGGCGTGCTTCTATACTACATTTTTTTGTTGTTGATAATAACGGAATATTATATATACTAGAAATAGTTCTGCTTGTTACAAGTAGTTGAAAATTTACCACGTATTGGTGGAATATCATATGTTGGTTCCCTAAAGATCTAAGCATATCACATGCCCTAGTTTCTAATGTTTTTTTGAAACAACAATCACCATTTTCATCCATGGACAGTTCTTGCATCACAAAAGGAGGTGGACTTGCTACTTAATGCTTGTTATGTGCTGGTTTTTTGTTTTGTTATCTTCTAAACTCTTATTTAACAATGGTGGTGTCTTTATTGCTCATCAACTCAAGATTAGAAAAGAAAAAAAATATGTTATAAATAGAATTCTATTCAAGGTAAATGTCTATATTTTAGAGAGATTCTAGGGTTTGTTACTTGGTGGCTAAGTCACTTAGAGGGGTTTTATTCCATTGTAATTGATCCCAAAATTCAATAAGAATCCATTCTCTCTCTTTCTCTGCAATATTATTATTCTTCTATTATTGTTTCATAACATGTTATCAGCACGAGACTTCTAACCAATTGAGTTGAAGCCTTGAGATAGAGCATAATGATTGTCAATTGTTCCATGAACTTCCTTCATGATTTAGTTTTGGATTTAAGGTAAGTATTTTACTTTATTTTTCTCTTTTAAATTCTTGAAATTCTATAATTTGATTTTAAATGCAAGCAAAGACAATAAACTTTGATTATAACTCCTATAGAGTTTGCAAGAAATTATAACCACCAAAGTGATAATATTTCGATGCCTTGCCATGATCAAATTCATGTATGATTGTGGGCAAAAAAGTGGAAACACGTCCCATTGAATTTGCTTCATTCTCATTCCCCTTAAGAGAATGTGATAGCAATATGTGATAAGTCTGAAAGAAGACACATTATTACCATGAAGGTATCAATGGATGTGGACGTGACAATAGACGAAATTATAATCGTCATATTTGTGATAATGAGAATAATAAAAATGCTCAAAATAATCTTTCACTCTTTGAAAGTAATATTTGTCATCGATTTGACATGAGATTTTGTAAAGCACATATATGGTCCATGATGAGAATGTGACAACATCTAATTTATGAATACATATTCATTCTTGAAAGAATATGAACATGCTAGTGGCAGTGAATATACCATACTCACCTCTAAAAGGAGGTTTTAGATAATATAAGAAAGTAATGTCATTATTATGGCATGAATGGTCATTGGTCATGTACCTATTGTACGCCAAAATATTTTGGCAATGTGATTACTAAAGGATAACACTAATGCAAGAAACAATCTTGCATATAATTTTACAATGGCCATAATTTATAACTTTCTCCTTGAAAGTGATATTCACCACATGGATGTTGATGAATATTTGGTAGTATCAAATTAATTGAGAGCTCTGGAAGAGCCAATTATTACTATTTTGGAGGAATACAATTGATTATCATGTCAATTTATTATGTTGTAGTAAGTCTCAAAGAAACTTATTGAGTTTTTAAAGTATTCACGAAAACGATTGGTTTCTGAGATTATAAATAAAGGAAAGATTTAATATCTTCTATTACTACAACTTGTAGTGGGGTAATATGTGTGTGAAAAATTACCCGCTTTATTCTCTAGTTTGTACTACACAAATAAAAGAATACCACAATAAAGTTGATGTTTATTGATATAAAAACCCATATCATAATAAACTTGGAGTTCATTGATAATTGCACACGTCATGGTGTAAACCTGAACTTTATCAATGTTGATAATTTATCTAGTTGACATAACTAGTTTAGACATATAAATTTAAGTATGATGTGCAAAAATAAAAGAGCATTTATATGGGTAAATATTAAAGAACTAGAAAGTTTTTTACGAATTCTCTTATGTTGCTTGTTCTCATTAATTAATAGACCAACTAAATTGGGATTGAATCCCATGAATGCTGGAAATATCATAGGTGAATATGAGCCCATTCACCTGCCATGTATACTTCATAAGATATATCTATGAGATGGTTACATGTCCGATTATTATTAACTCGCAACCTGGTGTTTGTGATGTAACTTGCTCAATAATTTAATTTAGAGCATAACTTCCAGATTTTTTATTCAAGATAGTTCATATTGATAAGTTGGTTTACATCACAGTCGGTTTTGCAAAATGATTTATTGAGTGCCTCAACTTAATAGCTAAACTATTGCTTATAAGAACAAAGTTATTTGTATCAGTTTGATATACGTTATACACGAAAATATATTACTTTCTCCCCTCACAAGTGGTTCTGGGTCAAGAACCAAATAATTCCATCTTATTATTATTGATGTGCGGTGTATATTTTGATTAACATCATAATGCACAAAGATAGGTTCCCAAAATTGAGTAAGAAAGTTAGTTTTTCTAACATGAGGGGGAGATATGATAAATAGTTGAGAAAAAAAATTATGTGGTATGAATTATCATTTCTACATCTGGATCCTCATATAAGATAATATGAACTTGAGGTTCATAAAATGATAATTCATCTACAGTATATTGCAAAGCATGCTAGACGCATTTGCTGACCCAAAGAAAGTAACTATATTCTCATTGAAAATGCTCCTATTAAGTCCTAGAAGGACAAAGTCTATGGTACACTTAAAGGGTATAGACAAGTCGGTTTCAAATAAACTTCTTGATAAAGAAGATGACCAAATGATCATAATAAATGAGGCAAGTGATCTAGAATATCACATGACATAACACTTCATAAAATCTCATGAGAGATTCAGGTACCTGAATTTATGAATGAAGAGATCTCTATGTTATGTCTTTATATTGGAACCAATATAAAATTTCGTCGTCGACATCTATGATAGCGCTAAGTATAGATGAGGATCTTAAGTCTGTCGAATACAGACACAAAAATATTGGCCAAATACAAGAGACACAGCTCAAATAGAATTGTTTCATATGAAAGACATGTAGTTTTGGACATGCAGTTCAAACATTTGAAAGTATAAAGTCAATCATTTGTGCAATCCCTTTTATATATCTTATATGTCTAGCATGACATGAAAACTTGATATGCCTCTAAAGTCTTTTTATATGACTTATATGACTTAACTTATATGACAATCCATGAAGGATTTAAATTGCTTAAAGCATATATAATTCTTGATCCAGAAGTAGTACATCCTACATGCAATTTGTGCACATATGTATCTTGCTATAACTATAAGCACGATAATGTGATGACGAGAATTTTTTCCTCTATGGAGATATTGAAAAGGCTATTCCATGACATTATATGAAGACATTATGTATATACAAGAATGACGATTTCAAGGTGCAACATATTCATTCAAGTAATAATATGGTTGATTCGTTCACCAAATCTTTACTGATGTTAGTGTACAAGATCGGGATGTGAAGGCTCAAAGATGTGAATTGATGCTCTCATCAAGGAGAGTTAATACGCGTTGTACTCTTTTTTCCTTACAAGGTTTTGTCCCACTGGGTTTTCCTTGCAAGGTTTTTAACGAGGCAACCAAAAGGCGTATTGTTAGATATATGTAATCTTTTTTTTTCTAGAATTTTTTCCCGCTGGATTTTATTTTAGTTAAGGTTTTAACGAGGCACATTATTTGTTGTATAGACATTCAAGGGGGGAGTGTTATAAATAGAATTCTATTTAAGGTTAATGTCTATATTCTAGAGAGATTCTAGGGTTTGTTACTTGGTGGCTAAGTCACTTTTTCCCTATAAATAAAGGGGTTTTGTTCCATTGTAATTGATCCCAAAATTCAATAAAAATTCCCTCTCTTTCTCTACAATATTCTTCTTCTTCTTTTATTGTTTCATAACAAAATAAGAATATAGAGTACATTTGTAAAAATATGCAGGGTTTTTAACACAAACTTTTAAGTTTAGTGGGAGGTCTTTCATCCTTATTATATTATTTACTCCGTGCACTTTTAATTGATTTCTTAGGTAAAATTGATTACTATTGTCTCCATTAACAAACTCAAAAATGGAATTTGTTAAAGTTAACGGACGGACACATGCATCATACGTAATGGATATTTAAAAACCGACTAAATCGTACATTACCGAATCAATTTTTAATTTTCTTTTAATAAAATCATAAGTTTTTATATAAATCTATAACTGAACCGATAATTAGGGTAACCTTGTTATTTTATGAAAATAAATCGAAAAAATATTGAACCGCGTCGAAAAAATTTATAGTGTAAAAAATATATTTATATATTAAGTTTAAGCATTAAATTTTTTCTTGGACCTTGGAATTATGAAACAATTACAAGCCAACAAGTAATTAAACTCAAAATCTTAATTCTCAAACCTATTATGCTACTTCTATTGAACCTAAATTATTTGCAGCATATTCACTAGCAAGACACAAGGTATCGTAGTGATTATCAGTGGCGGACCCAGAATTTTCAACAAGCGGGTTCAACACGTGAAGAAGTAAATAAACAAATCTCTTTGAGGAAATTTATGATTTAGGGGTTAGTAAGGACTTTTTCGAAGGTATGCTCTTCTAATCTCGCCAAACTCGCTTGGATGATAGTCCCTAATGAATATTCTTTCTTTAGATTAGTCTTTAAGAAATTCAGATCTACTTTTTGCTTTTGTTTTTTTAGAGGAATGAGGTTATTATTCTAATTGGTTCAAAATTTCTTCCACTAGAGAAGCAATTTGAAAGGATGAACTTGATTGTGATAACTTGGAAGATACTAAAGTGTAAAATCTTTTCATTAAATTTTAAAATTTAATTATCAAATTTAACATAAAATTAAAGTATCACAAACAAGAATTAAACTAAACTCAAATGTAACTAACATCATGATACTTTCCTTGTAGCTAAATTAAAATATAGATTAATTGGCAAAAAGTAATTTAAGTCACTAAGAATAATATGTGAACACAAATTGATAGGAAGTTGATAAAAAAAGTAAAATGGAATAGAATTCTAATGGCTCAACATAAATTAATTAAGTAAGAAGAGAGTTATAAAAATCTTATCGCAAACTAATTAAGGATAAGAAATAAAACGGTTAGTTATCTCTCTCTAAATTATTATATCTAAATAGGAAAAGAATAGTAAGACACATTATGTTGCTGTTTAGTTTCGAACTTATGAGTTATGACCCCTTAAAATTTTTGAACCCTCTTCAGCATGGGGCTGGGCACTTACGTTGAACAAAGGGGATTCAAAATTTACTTTATAATAGAATGTCTTCGGAGAAAGATAAAATATACAATGTTATTTTTTGACGAAGCGGGTTCATATGAATCTTCTTGACCCCATGTGGGTCCGTCCCTAGTGATTATGTCTAGCAAACTACAATGTATTGAATACGTTTTCTTTTGTATGATTTAGATTTATCTTTTTGAATGTTTAATCTTTTATAGACTTTATTTTTGAATCCCAACTTGGTTAATATCTTTCCACTTGTGCGATTAATACTTTTTTTGTAGAATAGTTGATGGATCTATACTCTAGTCATCTTTCGTATTTTCTTAATTCATCACCTTTTAATCTGTAAAAATATCTAGAGAGTTTTGCTAAGTCTTATAAAAGTATGTATGTTATTGCATTCTACTTATACTAGTGAGTTTTACATGACATTTAAAATAAGTACCGAAAACTAATCGAACTGTACCGATACCAAAGAAAACCGACATGATTGAGACGATTTTGAAAAATCTAGTTTTGATTATACATAATAGAATAACCGAAAAATTGATATGGTACAAATTTTATAAAATAACCGGACGAACCGAACCATTGACAACCCTAATTGTACTAAAACCAAAATTGGGGTCTTCTTTTCCGTGTCATTTCCCTTAATAATACCTTGAGGGCTCGTTTGATATGAGGGATAAAGACTAATTAATTCCGAGACTAAATTTAAGAAGAGTTTATCCTATGTTTAGTTAGTAAAAAAGTACGGTATAATTAATTTTGAAATTAGTTATCTCAGAATTGTAATATTTTTTTTATCCTCCGAAATAATTAATCCCGAGATAATTAGTTGAGAGATAACTTTTTTTCAACCAAAGAGCAGAAACAAAACAGACAAAAATCTTAAATACCTTTTTAAGACGTTCCCTCTTAGGCCGAGTTCTAGAGCTTAAATGTATGAAAAACTTATCCAAATTATCCAAAATGAAGCCTTTTTTAAGACTAAGGAAACGGATAGCCAACCGCAATTGTGATTATGTGTTGATGTTCCCGCTTCACCGCGATGCATATTTCGTAATATTTGTATATCATGCTCCTTTAAAATTTTGAATTTATTTTTTAGATTTTTTATGTGTAAAAGATAGATCTCTACGTGTAAAAATAAATCTTTCATCTGTAAAAAAAAAAAAAAAAAAAAAGGGTAAAATCATAAAACTATAAATAGATTTGTAAAGAGCCAAAAAAACCCAATTGACCCGCATATTTCAGACCACGACAACTAGTGTTTGCCTTGGTCTCTCGTCTAGTAGCTACTGCCTGTGTAACGCCCCTTGACTGCTGCGACCACGATCCTAGCTCTGCGGTGGCGGTTCAACGTGGTGTCACTTAGGCACCCTAATTTCTGCCTCAGTGTAACTGCCAGGGGCGGAGCCAGAGCATAAAAAGTGGGTTCGGCCGAACCCAGTAATTTTTGTTCAGATTCTATATTTATTTTAAGAAGTTCATTGAATATATACAAATTATTAATTTAAAATCCATTAACTTAAAATAATTATACTACTGAATCCACAAATTTAAAATTTTGGCTCCGCATCTAGTAACTACGTTCTGATTCTGCTCCATCTCCGTTAGCTTTATCTGGCTATGTCGCCTCCGACGATCACCAGGGGCTTGCATAGTTCCTAACAACAGCGATATTGCAGGATCCAATCAAGCCGCATGAATTTACTGAAGGAAAAATAAAATATTAGAAGATTGAATCTTCGTTTAATAGGATATAACATATTTCCAATATAAATATCCAGGAAAAAAGTGTTTTTATTAAAATAAGAAAAAAGTGGTATCTTTTATCGGAGGTAGATTACATTACTGATTGTTATATCTACACGAGACCGTATAGATTTCTAAAACACCATATCAAGAGAAAAACTTACAAGACCAACAACTATAGAAAATTAAAGGAATGAGAATGGTGAACGATAAATTTATTATTGCGGAATATCCGATTTCATAAGCACGAGAAGCTGCCTCGAGAGTAAGCTCGTAATGGATCAGGCTCGAGCTCGAAGACAGAGTATGGAGCGCGAAGATCGAAGTGCTCGCTAAAGATCAAGACCGAGCATGACCGACTTCGAGTAAGGCATAATAACGTAATGGCAAGATATTAACAACCGACAGAAGATCACGGTGGAAATCACGGGGCAAATCGAATCAAGCGGTTATTCACACCAATCATGGGATTTACTTCCATTATTAGAATTGTACCTTATTTAGGATTCCCCTATTATATAAAGGGATATCTCATTCATTTGTAGGACCATTATTCACTAATAAAGAATATATATGTTGCTCTCTATTTCACTTACTATCCATTATTGTTCATTATTGTTCTTGTTATACAACCTTGAGACCATCTCGAATCGAGGTCAAACGTACTGCTAAAACACTGGTTTGCTTTACTTTACTGCTCAATTTATTCATTTAGTTTATTGTTTATCAATTGGTATTGAATTAGCTCATGTATCCTTAAAACCACAATATAAGTTTAATTGTTACTCGAATTTTAGGGTGAACAGTTTGGCGCCCACCGTGGAGCTAAGGATAATAGTGATTGTTCAGTACTGATTCTGGTAAAACACACTATTTTACGCTTGTTCTTGTCAAGAATTTTTTCTTTCAGGTTAAAACATGTCAAACTCATAAAATGCATCCACACACGTTGACAATGGCCTCGGACTTCACGAGGAAAACGAAAATATGATTGCCCTAGGAATCGAGGTGCCACAGGCTAATCTCGGAGGAGTACCGCCTGTTAACCCAATCGATGTCAATTCGCATGTTGCTCTGAATGCGGACTTAGGCGCAGACCTCGAGGGAAGTGTACGCAGAGAAGGCTGATCTGATGGCCAAGGTACACGGAGCAGAGGAGACGAAGGAGTCAGTCTCCAAGTGATATTCGAAATGCTTCAGGCTCAACAAGCCGTTATTGCTCAGTTACAAAATCAACATTGAGCTCCAAATAGGGTCGAGCCGGAGATTACTCGATGTACCGAGCCAGTACCGTAAAGATCGAGTGATAACACATCGGGGACTGATCCTGCGATAATGAAAATGCTCGAGGAGCTCACCAAGAGAATTAAATCAGGAGAGAAGAAAATCGAAGCCAATGATAAAAAGGTGGAGACTAACAACTCCCGAGTTGATCAGATACCGGGGGCACCACCAATCTTGAAAGGAATGGATTCGAAGAAGTTTGTGCAAAAGCCTTTCCCTCCAACTGCAGCTCCGAAGCCCATTCCAAAGAAGTTCCGTTTGCCTGACATACCCAAATATAGCAGAACCACCACCCCAATGAGCATCTTACTTCTTACACATGCGTCATTAAGGGTAATGATTAGGAGGATGACGAGATCGAGCCTGTGTTGTTGAAAAAGTTCGGAGAGACCCTGTGGAAAGGGAGCAATGATTTGGTATCACAACCTGCCTCCAAATTCCATCAATTCATTCTCCATGTTGGCGGATTCCTTCGTAAAAGCGCACGCCGGGGCCATAAAGGCCGCAACAAGGAAATCAGACCTCTTCAAAGTAAGACAAAGGGATAATGAGATGCTAAGAGAGTTTGTGTACCGATTACAAATGGAGCGCATGGAGTTGCCACCAGTCACAGATGATTGGTCTATTCAAGCTTTCACCCAAGGGTTGAATGAACAGAGTTCGATAGCATCACGTCAGTTGAAACAAAATTTGATCGAGTACCCAGTTGTAACTTGGGCAGATGTACATAATCGATATCAATCGAAGATCAGGGTCTAGGATGATCAATTAGGAGCTCCTTCTGGTTCAGTGCATCCAAACGGGTCGACAAGCAAAAATCAGAGGGACTTTAACATGGATCCAAGGTCGAACAAAGACCGATACCAACCATATACTGCAGATCGAAGAAACAACGGTCCAGGACGTAATTCCACCCGGATGATCGAAGAAGTGATCGAGGACAAAGTTCTTAGGGACTTATGAGCAAAACTGGTTTTGAAAAGTATGCAGATCCCATAGAGGCACCTCGGCTATCGGAATATAATTTTAGCGTCGATGCATCAGGCATTGTATCGGCTATCGGAAGAATCAAAGACACTAGGTGGCCTAGACCTATACAAACCGATCCTTCCCAAAGAAACCCAAATTTAATGTGCAAGTATCATGGCATGTATGGTCATAGGACCGAGGATTGCAGGAAATTGAGGGAGGAGGTAGCCCGTCTATTCAACGAGGGCCACCTTCGAGAATTCCTCATCGATCTAGCTAAGAATCATTTCAGGGAAAGGGACGCCAATAGAAAGAATGAACAGTAAGAAACCCAACACGTCATCCATATGATCGTCGGTGGAGTCGACGTTCCACAGGGACCTATATTCAAACGCACTAAGATGTCAATCACTAGAGAAAAACCCGAGATTATATGCCCGAAGGCACCTTGTCATTCAATGACGAAGAAGCAGAAGGCATTTCTCAGCCCTACAACCACGCTCTAGTAATTTCTATCTTATTAAATAAAGTTCAGGTTAAGCGTGTTTTAGTGGATCCAGGTAGCTCAGCAAACATCATCCGATCAAGGGTCGTGGAACAGCTCGGCCTATAGGGTCAAATCGTACCTGCATCTAGAGTCCTAAGCGGATTTAATATGGCTAGTGAAGCAACTAAAGGGGTGACTATCCTACCGGTGAACGTGGCAGGAACCATTCAAGATACTAAATTCCACATAATCGAGATCAACATGAGATATAATTCACTACTCGGAAGGCCCTAGATCCACAACATGATGGCAGTACCTTCGACTCTCCATCAAATGAATAAGTTCCCGACGTCGGATAGTGTAAAAATAGTGTACGGGGAACAACATGCTGCAAAGGAAATGTTTGTGATTTATGAGGTAACACCGATATCGACTTTGTCAACCTCGGTAAAGTCGAACATCAAAGGTAAACAGGAAGCCAAATAGCAATCACCGCCCCCAGCCTCGACCGAACTTGAGAAACAGGTAATAGATGAAGAAAAAGAAGAAGAAGGGAGGATTTTCTAACCCCTCGAACCTTTGTTGTTCCTAAAGATTCGGATGCCACCAAATCAACGGTCGAAGAGATAGAACAGGTGATACTGATCGAGTACCTGTCCAAGCAAAAGGTATACCTGGGAACGGGGTTAACTCCCGAACTAAGGAAAACGCTTATTCAATTTCTTCTTGATAACATATACTATTTTGCATGGTCCCATTTAGACATTATAGGGATCCCTCCGGAGATAACGATGCATCGATTAAGCATGGACCTTAAGTTCAGACCAGTGAAACAAAAGAGAAGGCCCCGATCCGAGGTAAAGTACGCCTTCATAAAGGACGAGGTAACTAAACTTATCAAAATAGGGTCCATTCGGGAGGTGAAATATATTGAATGGTTAGATGATGTAGTTGTTGTACCTAAAAAAGGAACAAACTTAGAATGTGTGTAGACTATAAGTACTTAAACAAAGCGTGTACCAAATATTCTTTTCCACTGCCTAACATCGATTTCATGATCGACGTCACGGCCGGCCACGAGATCCTTACTTTTCTCGATGCCTATTTTGGGTACAATCAAATCCAAATGAACCCGGAAGACCAAGAGAAGACTTCGTTTATCACCAAGTATGGAACATATTGTTATAATGTAATGCCCTTCGGGCTAAAACATGCAGGAGCTACTTACTAACGCCTAGTATATAAAATGTTCGAAAAACAAATAGGTAAGTCAATGGAAGTTTATATTGATGACATGCTAGTTAAGTCCTGCGCACAGAGGACCATTTGGCTCATTTGCAGGAAACGTTCGAGATCTTAAGGAAATATAACATGAAGCTCAACCCTGAGAAATGTGCTTTCGGGGTTGGTTCGGGAAAATTTCTTGGCTTCATGGTATCAAATTGGGGGACCGAGATCAACCCCAATAAGATCAAGGCAATCGAAGACATCACCGTCATGGACAATGTAAACGTCGTACAAAGGCTGACTGGACGGATAGCTGCCTTGGGCCGATTCATCTCTAGGTGATCAGATCGAAGCCACAAATTTTTCTTTCTACTCAAAAAGAGGAACTATTTCGCCTGGACCCCAGAATGCCAACAGGATTTGGAAGAATCAAAGCGATACCTATCGATCCCACCACTACTTCACCCTCCGAAAGTATATGAAAAACTTTACTTATACTTGGCAGTATCCGAAATCGCGGTAAGTGGTGTCCTAGTCCGAGAAGAACAAGGTACGCAATTTTCTGTTTATTATGTAAGTAAAACCTTCGGAGAAGCAGAGACTAGATATCCACATTTGGAAAAATTGGCACTCGTACTAATAAGCGCCTCTAGAAAGTTAAAATCATACTTTCAATGTCACCCCATATGTGTATTAACCACTTACCCACTCCGTAATATTTTGCGCAAGCCCAAACTATCGGGCCGATTGACCAAATGGGTCGTCGAACTCAGTGGGTACGATATCAAATATCAACCCCGAACGGCCATCAAGTCTCAAACTTTAGCAGACTTCGTGGCCGATTTCACGCCAACCCTCGTACCTGAAGTAGAAAAGGAGCTCTTATTAAAATTAGGTACATCATCGGGGGTATGGACCCTTTTCATAGATGGTGCTTCGAATGTGAAGGGGTCCGGGTTAGGCATCATTTTGAAGCCGCCCACGGGTAGCACTATTAGACAATCTATCAAAACCTCTAGGTTGACTAACAATGAGGTCGAGTACGAGGCCATGATTGCAGGTCTCGAGCTAGATAAAAGCTTGGGAGCCGAAGTCGTCGAAGCTAAGTGCGACTATTTAATGGTGATGAACCAGGTAAACAAAACCTTCGAAGTTCGAGAGGACAGAATGCAAAGGTATTTGGACAAATTGCAGGTAACTTTGCACCTTTTCAAGGAATGGACTTTACAGCATGTACCTCGGGAACAAAACAGTAAGGCCGATGCACTTGCAAATTTGGGGTCGTCGGTCGAGGAAGATGAGATCAGCTCGGGGACTGTCGTTTAACTCTCGAGATCCGTGATCGAGGAAGGACATGCTGAGATAAATTCTACAAGCTTAACCTAGGACTAGAGGAATAAATACATCGAGTATCTGAAGAATGGAAAGCTCCCATCGGACTCTAAAGAATCGAGGTCCCTACAAACTAAAGTTGCTCGTTTCACATTGGCTGAAGATGGAACATTATATAGGTGGACATTCGAAGGACCATTGGCAGTGTGTTTGGGAACAGGAGACACCGATTATATTTTATGGGAAGTCCATGAAGGAACTTGTGTGAACCACTCCGGCGCCGAGTCACTAATTCGCAAAGTCATTAGAGCAGGATACTACTGGGATGGCATGGAAAAAGACTCGAGTTATGTCAAAGGTTTGCACTGATGATCCACTAGCCCAGAGAACAACTTTACTCGGCCTTATCCCCATGGTCATTCATGAAATGGGGGATGGATATCGTCGTCCCTCTACCATCATCCCCAGGTAGAATCCGGTTCTTTGGTTAAACAAATTGGTTCCGTTATCGGGAATCTGATAATCCTTTCTTACTTTCCAAATTATTCTTACTGAATCATGTCAAATGTCAACGACAACAACCAACATGCAATAGGAACTCCAGTTCCATCACCTTAAGGAATCGCACGTGGTTCAAGGGAACCAACCCCGGAAAGATCCACCACTCAAAACAATGACCGGCTTGGGAATGAGCAAGCAGGAGAGCAAGACGCGGTGAAGCAAATAATTGCTGAATATGTAAATGAAGCTCTTCAGGTTTTCGTGAGGGGGATACCAACTATACCACAAACACCTCCTCAAAATAATACTGCAATTGTGGAAAACCCATAGTCAGGACTGGCTAATTCTGGAAGTGGAGGCACTCCTAACGAATCGCTCGAAGGGAGACCAGGTATGACTAGTAATTCTAATTTGCAATCTTTAATACTAACCTTGCAAAAACAGGTGAAGGAACAAAACGACCATATTGAACAAATACCTGGCGTACCACCTGTCATCAAAGGGATTGATATTGACAAATATTCTCAACAACCATGGAAGCCAAGTGCTGCACCTTTACCGATTCCCAAAAAATTCAAAATGCCTGATATACCAAAATATGACGGGACAACTGATCCACGCGACCATGTCACTACATTCACCACGAGAGTAAAAGGAAACAACTTAACCAAGAACGAGATCGAATCTGTGTTGGTCAAAAGTTTGGGGAGACTCTTAGAAAAGGAACACTAACGTGGTATTTTATCTTACTTGAAAACTCTATTGACTCTTTTGCTGAGCTTGCAGACTCGTTCATAAAAGCACACTAGGGTGCGCAAAAAGTAGAAAAGAGAATGAAAGACGTATTCAAGCTATGGAATTTGCGAGAAATTTGAACGAGAAAGGCTCTGAAGCTACGAGGAGGCTCAAAGAGAGCCTGCGAGAATTCCCAGCCACGACGTGGAATGATGTTTATAACAGGTACAGTACCAAATTACGAATCGAAGAGGATACCATAGCTCAAACTAAGGCAGAATAAAGAACGAGTTCAAGGCGATCGAAATTAGAAAAGAGAACTGGTAAAAATAGGTACGAGCCATACATGGGACCTTCGGGATGGGAAGCTCGTCCCAAATTTGAAAATGCACGTCCTGATCACAGACCATCAAATAGAGACTCAAGTTCATCATCGTCAAGATTCAGAAAGGGTCGAGATGAACATAACAGAGTTCGATGTCCCAAAGAGATGAGATCAAATCCAAACAGAAGGAACCCCGACTTCTAGTACGAATTCCACAATGATCACGGGCACAGAACATCAGACTGTAGATTATTACAAGATGAGGTAGAAAATTTATTGAAACAAGGCTATCTAACAGAGTTGTTTAGTGAAAAAGGCAAGCAGGCATATATGAAGAACATACAGGAGCCCCCAAAATCACCATCTCCAAAGAGAACAGTAAATGTGATAAATGGCGGAGAAGAGGTTAATGTCATAACCTATACTGCAGCAAGAAAGACAACGATCACAATGACTCACGGGAAGCGAACTTGTGAAACCTTGGAAGACGATAACATAACATTTGATGATGCAGATGTTGATGGGTTACTGGTTCCTCATAACGATGCATTGGTAATATCTCTACTTATACATGACACTAATGTGAAACGAGTATTGATTGATCCATGTAGCTCAGTGAATATTATTCTATTAAGAGTCGTGGAAGAGATGCTGATGGGAGATTGTGTAATACCAAAAGAGAGTTACCTATCTGGATTTTATAACTTTGATGTCATTACAAAAGGAGAAATTGAGTTAAGTACTTACGCAGATGGGGTTATCAAAGAAACAAAATTTCAAGTCATTGATACGGATATGGCATATAATGTAGTTATGGGAAGGCCATGGATTCATGACATGGACGCTAAACCATCAACACTACATCATGCTATCAAATTCCCTTCAAAATGAGGTATTCAGCAGATTCGATGAGATTAACAAATTTTGAGCAATATAAACTCAGTGATACACTCGAGTCAAACATATGCGGAAATAGAACTAATATACGCAGGAGCAGCTCAAATAGATACGAGAGCAAATGATAAAGATACGGTAAATCAAATCTCAACAGAGGTTGCATCAAAGTAGACGGATATGGATTCCAGATCAGATGTTATTTAGGATCCAGAAGAAAATGAAAACATAAAAACAACAACTGAGGAGCTCGAAGCTGTTCCATTATTCGAGCAAAGGCGAGAATAAAGAATTCATATCGGAGCAAGGCTAAACCCAGTCAGAAGAGGTAAGTTGATTGAATATTTAAAATATAACGCAGATTGTTTGCATGGTCCCATGGTATACCTCTAGACGTGATGACTCATAAAATGAATGAAGACCCATCATTCGTACCTGTCAAATAAAAGAAAAGGAAGCAGGGATCATTCAAAAATCAAGTGATCGATGAAGAGGTACAAAAACTCTTAAAAATCGGTTCATACGCGAGGTAAAATATCCCAATTGATTATCTAATAATGTGGTAATACCTAAAAATAATGGTAAATGGAGAGTCTGTGTAGATTACACTGATTTAAACAAAGCATGTCTAAAGGAATTCATTTCCTTTACCGCATATAGATCAAACAATTGACGCTACTACATGTCACGAATTATTAAGCTTTCTATATGCATATTCTGGTTATAATCAGATAAAAATGGACCCCTCGGACAAGGAAAAAACTTTCTTTATTACAAACATGGGGACTTATTGTTACAAAGTCATGCCTTTTGGCTTGACAAATGTTCGAGCCACGTACGAAAGGCTGGTGACCAAGATGTTCCAGGAACATCTGCGGAAGACAATGGAAGTATATATCGATGATATGTTAGTCAAGTCAACACAAGCTGGAGACCATTTCCAACATATTTCAACGATATTCGAGATCCTCCGCAGGTATAATATGAAACTATATCCATAGAAAAGCGCCTTTGGCGTCGAGTCAGGTAAGTTTTTGGGTTTTCTCGTATCTAATAGAGGCACTGAAGTAAATTCTGCTCAAATTAAAGCTATTGAAGAAATACTCGATGTGCTCACAAGTAAAAACGAGGTTCAAAGGTTAACAGGTAGGATTGCATCTTTAAGAAGATTCATTTCAAGATCTTCGGAGAAGAGTTTTAAATTATTCTCGGTGTTAAAGAAGAAGAATCCGTTCGAATGGACTGAAGAATGCCAACAAGCCCTCAAAAATTTGAAGGCTTATCTATCAAATCCTCCCTTATTATCCAAACCAAGGGATGGAGAAAGATTGTACGTCTATCTTGATGTTGCAGAAGTAGCTATAAGTGCAGTCTTAGTAAGGGAAGACAAAGGTAAGCAATCTCCCATTCATTACGTAAGTAAATCCTTATTGGATGCTGAAACTAGATACCCTCATCTAGAAAAGCTAACTTTAGCTTCAGTCGTGGCAGCTAGGAAATTGAGACCATATTTTCAATGTCATTCAATTTCTGTCGTAACTTCATATCCCTTAAGAAATATCCTGCATAAACAAGAATTGTCAGGCAGATTATCCAAGTGGGCAATAGAACTAAGATACTATGATATTGTTTATCAACCTAGGACTGCAATAAAGTCTCAGGTTCTAGTAGATTTTGTCGCGGATTTTAATACAAATATATTCCTAAAATAGAAAAGCAATTACAAATTTTTACTGGACCTAATCCAGGAACATGGACTTTATTTACTGTTGGTTCTTCTAATGTCAAAAGGCCGATTTGGGAATTGTCTTGATACCACCTTCAGGTGAAACGATAAGGTAAGCGATTAAATGTTATCCTATTACTAACAATGAAACAGAGTATGAAGTTGTCATTGCATGTCTGGAACTAGCACGAGAATACTCTATAGAGCAAATCGTGATCAAGAGTGACTCTCAACTGGTGGTAAATCAGATACAGGGGACTTACACCGCTAGAGAAACTCGAATGCTGCAATATCTGGAAAAGGCACGGGACCTGGTCACGCAGTTCCAATCGTGGAAGATCGTGCAAATACCCAGAGAGGAAAATGCAGAAGCAGATGTGTTAGCTAACCTTGCTTCAGTTGCATATGCAACGAGTGAAGGAAATGCTATTGTAATACATTTATTTCATTTAGCACTCGACCAGGATAAACACGAGGTAACATTCAATAATTTAATCTGGGATTGAAGAAATGAAATTATAATTTTTTTGCAGTATGGGACCGTACCTGAAGGTAAGAAAGAGTCCCAAGCACTTCGACGGAAAGCCGCTCGGTACTATCTGATTCGAGAAAATTTATATCGCAAAATGTTTGGTGGTCCTTTAGCAAGGTTCCTCGGACCTAATCAAATTGAGTACGTGATGAAAGAAGTGCATGAAGGACATTGCGGAAAACACGCAGGTGGAAGGTCTCTAGTTAAGACTCTAATCTGAGCATGGTATTACTGGCCTAAAATGGAGGAAGACGTGGAAAAGTTCGTAGCCAAATGCGATAAATGTCAACGCTATGCTAACAATATCCATCGACCCGCAGAATTATTACATCTGATATCTCCATGTCTATTTATGAAGTGGGAAATGGATATAGTAGGACCCTTACCCCAAGCCAAAGGAAGGGTACAGTTTTTACTTGTACTAACAGATTATTTTTCAAATGGGTAGAAGCAGGTGCTTTCAAACAGGAACGAGAGAAAGAGGTGAAGAATTTCATTTGGCGAAATATCGTATGTCGCTTTGGAGTTCCAAAAGAGATTGTATGTGATAATGGCTCGCAATTTATAGGCTCGCAAATCATAGAATCCTTCCAAAGTTGGCAAATCAAACGTATCACCTCCTCACCTTATCACCACATGGCTAATGGGCAAGCTGAGTCAACAAATAAGATCATCGTCAATAATTTAAAAAAGATACTAGAGAAGTCAAAAGGAAATTGGCCTGAAGAGTTACCAGGAGTGTTATGGGCTTATAGAACTACAACAAAGACAGTCACGGGGGAAACTCCATTTGCACTTTCCTACGGTTCAGAGGCTCTAATACCAGTAGAAATTGGTGAACCAAGCACGAGATTCACATTAGCAACAGAAGAGTCAAACAATGAAGAACTAAGAACAAATCCTGATTTACTTGAGCAAAGGAGGGAGGCTGCTTTAATTCGCATGGCATAACTAAAGCAGATTATAGAGCGGTACTACAACAGAAAAGCTCACCTAAGATATTTCAAAATTTGGGACTTTGTTCTTAAAAATGTTTTTCAATCAACAAAAGTTGCTGGAGCAGGAAAGTTAAATCCAAATCGGGAAGGACCCTATAAAGTGCGAGGCATTGCTGGAAAAGGTGCTTATGAGTTGGAAACCATGGATGGAAAGGTCTTACCCTCGAGTTGGAACGTTTTTCATTTAAAGAAGCACTACTTTTAAGAAAAGGAAGTACCCACGGTCAGGTATTATTTACATACGCTTTTATTTAGTAAAGTTAAAATTATTCTAACGATTTTAGATGATAGGCAAAAAGCTAACCCATACCAAATGATGATATTAGACCTGAAAAGACACGCGGAAGTAACTTAATTCCCGGTCTACGGTTACAACCTTTCTTATGGAAATTTCAAAGGGTTAAGCAGTCATCATCTAAACTGTATACCTTCGAGTCCCGTATCTTTTTCCTTTTCAGGAAAATGACCGCGAGTAAGGAATAGTCAAGTGCTCGAGATTTCATACGTCAAAGCTCAAACACTTGGGGGACTATATAATACGGAAGGAAATGAAGACTAGAAAAAGTCATAAGTCAGGCCTGAGGTCTACTTTACCCAACAAATCGAAAGTTAAGAGCGAAGTCAAGAGCCAAAAATGCAATCCTGATTCAAAAACCTACAAAGAACATACTCGTGGATGTAAACGAATATTTAGGTTAAAGGAAATATTTAGTCACGGGTTATAATTTATATCCTTGTATTTATTCAAACCTGTTGTAAAGAAAACAGTTACGAAAGAGTCATAGATGATACTCGAACACATGTAAAGTATTATAATACAAAAGCTTTCTTCAAAACGCTACTCAAAGGAACATGTGTATTCCTATTTCTTTTTCGTATATTTACACCATTATGAAGTTGAGACGTCTTCTTCATTAAGTGTCGTTCATAAAAGGGCCCTCTTTTACAGATCGTGTTTATTTCAAAAAGACACAAAAAATCAAAGCATTTTTATGCAAACATTTAGAGTAAGACAGAAACTTAAAACACACAAGTTCAGCCAAAAACTTGAAGTTAATATTATACGATGGTTAAAATTAAGTGTGAACTTAGTTCAAACGTATTTTTTTAATACAAAATTGCCCCAAAACTGTCCTGGGGACTTTCCAAAAACGTTACCCCCAAATGAGGCTGGGGGTAAAACCACCAATTGTTTCTCCACATAAAAAATAAAGAAAAAAAGGGCAACAACACTTTCACTTTTCACTGGGGGGGGGGGGGGGGGGGGGGGTAACTTCATCAGAAGGAAGAGCAGCTTGAGATGATGAGGGTTGAGCAGCAACTTCACCAGGTACAATCTCATCACCTTTGAGAACTTCAACCTCGGGTGATGGAAACCTTGACTTTGTCGGGCCTTCTCGATTGTCTCTTTGGTTTTAGTAATTTCAGCTTTCAAGTCAAAGTTTTCCTGGCCTACCTCTGTTAATGTGTCAAGGCGGGTATTCAAATAAGACCAACTTACATCAACGGTTGCTTTGTCCTCAAGAGCCTCGTAATCCTTCTCCCATTGATCGATCTCAGCTCTCAACTCATCCTTTTCAACCAAAGCAGCATCATAGGAAGTTTGCAAAGGGGCAAGGGATATCTGCAAGAACTGAACCTAACTAGAGGACTCACGAAGATCCTCTTGAGCTTGTGTGATCATTTGAAAAACTTCCCCAGAATAAGCCTCCTTCTAGTTCAATAAATCCTTTAAGCTTCTAATCTCCTCAGAAGCTTGGGAAAGTTATCCAGCAAATGAAGATTCAAGCAGATTTTTGTCCTTGCCTGCCTAGTTTGATGAAGCATTCTTTCTGGCGAACTCCGCCTCTATGACTCTGACCTGCTGTTCCAATGTACATTTCTCCTCCTCAATGACTTCCATGTCAATTTGAAGACTCTCAAATTGTTCTTTCTAATTATCTGCCTTGGTATGGTGGTCATTCATCAACTGTTCTGTATGCACGATCCTTTTGATCATCTCAGTGCCAATGAGATTGATCTGCACAAAAAGGAAAATACGATTCGGGTAAAAGTTAACTTCTGAAAAGCAAAAACACACGAAATGTACCTTTAAAGATGAATGTACAATCTCATTCATCCATGTAAGAGAGATGTGGCTTTAAAACTTCGACTTTTCAACAGGGCCAATCAAAGGCTTTAACCATACATCTGCTTGGCCTGATTTCTTCAAAAGGCTACCTTCAGCAAGAACCTCTATGGTAACTTGTCTCATCACCCTACTACTTGTCACACCTCCTTTTTCCAGAAACGGGTGGGAGTTTTTCCAATTAAAGTGACGTTAATTGAAACAGGATTATTTATTCAAATTCAAAGTCGCCACTTGGAATAATTTATGGTGTCCCAAGTCACCGGTTTAAAATCCCGAATCAAGGAAGTTTTGATTCTATGTTAAAGTCTACGAAACTAGAATATCGGATAAGGAATTCTGTTAATCTGAGAGAAGGTGTTAGGCACTCCCGAGTTCCGTGGTTCTAGCACGGTCGCTTAACTATTGATATTTGGTCTAATTATCTAATTATTTACATATTTTAAACCTATTGTGCATTTTAGCCTTTTTACTTTTAGCCGCTTTTAATATTTATGGATTATTCTGAAACAAGTCACGATGGCGTGCACTTGTCGTTTTTGGACACATTGCAAACACGCCACATGAAATGCACCTGCAATTTATAACGTGTTGATTTTAATTATTGTTTGAAGTTATGGTCGGGTCATATGAAATGCACACCTGAATGATATTGACGTATCGTAATCATGTCAGGGGAACTGTACCCATGGTCACGATAATTTATTTATTAACGCGCTTAAAGCAAATGTTCATGATTGTTCACCCACTACATTTGAGATTATTGAGAGACCATGAGTTATGGAATATGGATTGTGGACAAACTGTTGCTCTCTAGTGATGCTAATATCATTTAAAGTAGCCTAAATCAGGATTGCAATCCAGAATTTCTGTCTAAATCTACTAACGCATAATTTATTGGACTTAGAAGCTTCACAAATCACAACCAAAAGATGTAAATAAAAAAAACAACCATGACACATCTGGTTAACTCTATTCAAAACAAACATCACAGGGAATTGAGTAAAGAACAAATAAACTAACTAAAACAAATGTTGATGTAGCAGACGAGCAATTCCAGAATAACAGTGCTACAGGAAATATATTTGGAACAAACACAAATATTATACTAACAACAATTATCTTGGGCTTACGAGGAAGGAGATTCCTTACTTAACCACAACAAAATAATTCCTGGAACTTAAAAAAAAAAGACATTACCATTTAAAAATATTGAATAACAAGAGTCGGATTTAACTCAAATGACAGCTTTTTTTTTTAAAAACATTTTGATAACACTGCACGGTCTAAGTCTTTGAGCTTTACAGTATGCACTTTCAATTCATGTTAAGCAGAGATCCCAACTTTTAAAGGTCAAAACATAAGAGACTTCAATCAAACCGAAACAAATTAAATAAAGGAAGCTTCAGCTTCTATTGCAGAACGTTCACAGAGAATCACTACATGCTTAAGCACAAATTCGGCAATGAACATATCGAGTTTTCCATTCGCACATTTAAAAATAGAAGAAAACTTATGAATGTTTACATAATAAAGGGCAGAGTAAAGATCTTAACAGCTACAATAAGTCTCCCAATAGACAAACATAAGCCTAATCAGCAACAGAAAAACTTGTTCAAGCGATTTAAACAGCAGCGAAATTAGCTTGAGGCTCAACTATAAACGTCATACATTTGAGCTTTGTCTTTCAAAAAAGAACTGGAAAAAAATCAATTGGTTTTCGGATGTTTCTTGTAAAAAACTTTCAGAGAGGTAACCTTTTTCTTCTTCAAGTCGCCTAAAAAAAATCCCCTATTTTCAGAGTCGAACTCACCCTTTTATAGACATATCCAAGAAAGATAGAGGTATAGGATTACTCTTAAATCAATCTTATGGATCCTATCTCTCAAGCACATATCTTCAAAAGAGATCGACGCGTGATTTTGGTTAAGAAAAAGCGAGTGAAGGGTCGTGGAATGAGAAAGAATCTTGAAGGGGAGAGCTGTTGAAACGATTATGGTGCAGGTGTATACTATTTTAGGGTTTGTATAAGTGATATAAAGATGGGATTTGGGTGATGGGCCGGGCTTGTACCGGGTAGGCCATCGGATAGAGGGGTCTTTTGGGATGATTGGGCCAATGAGAGCTAGTTTTGGCCCAAATCGGGATTTAACAAAAACCTCCCTTTTTTTATCTTTTCCTTGATTTTTAACTTAATAAAGTTAATTAAAAACTTAAATCAAGTCCTAAATCGGATCTAATTAAATTGATTAATCTATTTCAAACTATTAAAATAATTAACTCGAGACTAATAGAATAAAATGTTAATTTCGAAAACTAGAGCAAAAGTGCAAAAACGACCCATGTGTTGTGATTTTCGTTTAATAATGTAATTAAATGCAGATGAAGCTGGAAATGTTATACGATGAAAAAGATGTTGAACATTTTTGGTATTTTCTGAATTTAAATATCAAAACATACTAAATGCAAAGCAAAACATTAGCCGGAAAATCCTTAAAAATTCTATAAAAATTTAAAATGACCAAAAAATCTATTTAGTGATTTGTGTAGGAGTATTATCACTCGGGAAAAAATCACATTCTCACAGTTGCCTCTCTTTGCTCGAAAACATGAAGGGTTTCGGGAAAAGATAAAGTGAGCGAATACGAGCGATTCTTGCCCGTTTGGATACTCCATGGGAAGCACTTTAAAAAATTTTGACTGAACCTTACTTCCGACGTTGCCTACATATCCTTGGCTATAAAGGAATCAGGTCAGTGTAGTTCTGGAAGTCTTGGTAGCTGGGACTACTAAGAAGCTATGATTTCACTGTTGTTGTTGCTGTTACTGCTTGCTGAACTCCTTATTACACTGAAATCAAATTGAAAAGAAACTAAATAAATCTATCAACTATGAGTTACAAGATTCCTATCCTTAAAATATTCAGACTTGAACTTGGATCTTCTACAGCTCTATCATGCATCTTGAATCGTTGACTCTCCCTCTTGAGGCGACCTTCCGCTCTGTCTGACTGAAATTGACCCTATTCTTCAGGCGGGTTCCTGCTGTTATCTTCAACTTGAACTTACTTCTGAAATAAATTTTCTTGTTCTTCAGGTGGGCGCCTGATGACTTAACTTGAAATGAATTCCCTCGTTCTCCAGGTGGGCACCTGATGACTTAACTTGAAATGAATTCCCTCGTTCTCCAGGTGGGCGCCTGATGACTTAACTTGAAATGAATTCCCTAGTTCTCCAGGTGAGCGCCTGATGACTTAACTTGAAATGAATATCCTCGTTCTTCAGGTGAAATCCTGATGACTTAACTTGAAATAAATTCCCTCATTCTCCAGGTCGGCACCTGATGACTTAACTTGAAATGTATTCCCTCGTTCTCCAGGTGGGCGCCTGATGACTTAACTTGAAATGAATTCCCTCGTTCTTCAGGTGGGTGCCTGATGACTTAACTTGAAATGTATTCCCTCGTTCTCCAGGTGGGCGCCTGATGACTTAACTAGAAATGAATTCCCTCATTCTTCAGGTGGGCGCCTGATGACTTAACTTGAAATGAATTCCCTCGTTCTCCAGGTGGGTGCCTGATGACTTAATCTTGAAATGAATTCCCTCGTTCTCCAGGTGGGCGCCTGATGACTTAACTTGAAATGAATTCCCTCGTTCTCCAGGTGGGTGCCTGATGACTTAATCTTGAAATGAATTCCCTCGTTCTCCAAGTGGGCGCCTGATGACCTAACTTGAAATGTATTCCCTCGTTCTCCTGGTGGGCGCCTGATGACTTAACTTGAAATGAATTCCCTCGTTCTTCAGGTGGGCGCCTGATGACTTAACTTGAAATGAATTCCATCGTTCTCCAGGTGGGCGCCTAATGAATTAACTTGAAATGAATTCCCTCATTCTTCAGGTGGGCGCCTGATGACTTAACTTGAAATGAATTCCATCGTTCTCCAGGTGGGCGCCTAATGAATTAACTTGAAATGAATTCCCTCATTCTTCAGGTGGGCGCCTGATGACTTAACTTGAAATGAATTCCCTCGTTCTCCAGGAGGGCGCCTGTTGACTTAAACTTGAAATAGATACACTCATTCTTCAGGTGGGCGCCTGATGACTTAACTTGAAATGTATTCCCTCATTCTCCAGGTGGGCGCCTGATGACTTAACTTGAAATGTATTCCCTCGTTCTCCAGGTGGGCGCCTGATGACTTAAACTTGAAATCAATCCCCTCGTTCTCCAGGTGGCCGCCTGATGAGTTAACTTGAAATGAATTTCCTCGTTCTCCAGGTGGGCGCCTGATGACTTATCTTGAAATGAATTACCTCGAGTTTCAGGTGGGCGCCTGATGACTTAATCTTGAACTGAATTCCCTCGTTTTCCAGATGGGCGTTTGATGACTTAACTTGAACTGAATTCCCTCATTCTTCAGGTGGGCGCCTGCAATCGCAACAAAACCGACAAAATAAAGAAAAATTTCTGCCCCAGTTTGCACCAGGAACATTTGTGAGTGTTAGTTGAATCCCATTTTCCGGGAGGGTCCTGAAAACTTAAATCAAATCCCATTATCCAGGAGGGTCCTGAGAACTTAAAGCCTAATCCTATAATCCAGAAGGGTCCTGAGAATTTGCAAGCTAAATCTCATTATCCAGGAGGGTCCTGAGAATTAGCGAGTTAAATCCCATTATCCAGAAGGGTCCTGAGAATTTGAAAACTAAATCCCATTATCCAGGAGGGCCCTTAGAATTTAAACTGAACTTATCTGGAAATGCTTTCCTCATGGAGTATTCATGCATAGCAAAGCAAAATTTCTTGCCCCTGTTTCATTCAAAGAAAATTTCGTCAGTTTAAAACGTGGTGGTTAGTTTGTGGCATCCTTGCTGAAAGTATCTGCTTCTGTCGCTACCATGTTTCATTCTGATTGGCTGCCTCAGCTAGCAAAGAATTGTTTGACCTTTTGACCGAACCCTGATCACAGGAACTCTCGGTATTTTAATCCCTTACCCTCACTTGTTATATTGCCCCTTTATTCAGGAAACTGTTGAACCTCTGTATTTCCTCGAACTTCCGAACCACCCTATCACCCGAACTTCTGTTATCATCTCATTTGTTATTCTGAATCATGTTACCTGTGATGAACTTTGGCCTAAGTTTGCCTTGCGCAATCGAAAAGCTGGTAATAGGCTTTGCAATCCTTTCTTGTTTGCTTGACACAAACTCACTTGATGTGGACTTAGAAAAATGAATGAAGAAACGAAGCAAAGTGACTTCGTAAATTAGAAGTAAACAAGAAAATTTTGAACGAAGATGACTATTTGGAGAAGAGTGGAGAAGAGACTTATCTGTGTGAAGCAGCTAGATCCATTGATCATGACATGCATTTCGGATTGATCAGCCAAATCCGTCCAACCAATCATATTTTAGTTCATGCCAGGTCTTCATACATCACAACTGAGACTTCCACAATCCAATCCCTCTATAAAGTCATGAACTTCACTCGGTTCATGGTGCCTCAAATGGTTTTCACCAGAAAACATCTCTCATTTGTTCATCTCTCAACTCTCTGTCGCCTTACGGTGCCCGCGAGGGTTTTCACCAATAAGACTCTCTCATTTTAAATTTTCTCACCTCACCATCGCCTTAAGGTGCCCGTGGGGGTTTTCACCGATAGGACTTTCTCATTTTATCCATTTCCTTGTGTCCATGAACAAAGTGTTACCCCCATCTTGCTTGACTTGACATTCTCAAAGATTAATCGGAAGGTCTTTCTTTAGCTAGTAATGTAGGCTTTTGGACAAGGATGGAAAGAAAGGGTGGCATGAAGGCTCAAAATAATTTAAGATGAAAATGGTTCAAAATTACAACTTTTGGAATCAGATCTTTTGCAAAACCAAAACTTCTTTCTTTGGGTCTGGGGAATTTTGGATTTTTATTTGAGGGGACCGAACCGTGTAAGGCTGCCTACGTATCCTTAATAGGAATCAGGTCGAACGTAGTTCAAACATACGAGTTGCTTTGGTTTTTTTCTTTTTCTTCTTTTTTTTTTTATTTTACTTTACTTTTCTTCTTCTTTTTTCTTTTTTATTTTTCCTTTTCTCTATTCCTAAACTCTACTTCTAATTCCAAAAGAGGGGTATGAAAGGAAGTAATAAGACTCAAAAGGGGTAACAAAGGAAAAAAAGTGTTTAGATAGCAGAATAAAATGCCTTCGTCATTCCAATCTTTGAAACATGTCAAATACAAATAAAGCAATTGAAAACAAACCAAGGAGATCATACATAATATCTCTTGACTGCATCAGAATTAACATCCATATCTACACATTTGCCTTCTACTGTTAAATACAAAGCACCATTGGGCAATACTCTTGTCACAATGAATGGCCCCTGCCAGTTTGGGGCGAACCTGCTTTATCTTTAGCTTGATGTGGACGAATGAATTTCAACACTGACTGATCTTCCTCAAACTGTTTGAAAGACATTTCCTTGTTGTATGCTTTTATCAACTTCTTGAATTATTATTTCAGAATTAGATTGGCTTTTAAGACTTGGCTGAAAATTCGTCATGCATGTCATGTCATTGAAACCATCATAAAAGAACTGTACAAAAAGAAAAATATAATGAAACGCTATCAGGAATAATGGAAAAACTAGAAATTGCACTTCATTGATCATAAAAGGATAGAAGTGTTTGTACATCAAACAAGCAAAAAATAAAAAAGCTAGGTTACAACCCTGGAATAACCCGGAAAACAGAAAGGAAAATAAAGCAAACTACCTAAACTCCTTCCGGGTGGGGAAAGGAGTAGCTTTCCAATTTATAAGCTTCACATTTGGCCCAACAAGCTTCACATCGTTTTAGGAACCTTCCCCAATTTCTACCATATTAACCTCATCGCTGGCATGGATCATCATGACAGACTTTGACGATTTCTCAGGCTCTCCGTCTTTGTGCACTATCTCAATCATGTGTGTCTCGGCATGAGCCGATAGGGGTTTTTGGTTGATATTCGGCGCTTCCGGACTTTGGACCACAATTTGATTTGTATCAATAAGCTCTTGAATCGCCCTATTCAAATACCAACACTTTTCTGTATCGTGCCCCGGGGCATCAGAACAATATGCACACCTGAGGGAGTAATCCAGGTTCCTTGGAGGTGGGTTTGGCAGCTTTGACTAAATCGGAACATCTAACTGCCTAAATCTTTGAAAAAAACTGGTATATGATTCTCCCAGAGGAGTGAAAGTTTCTTTTCGCTGTTGCCTCTCCTTTCTATATACTGGCCTTGGTCGAAAACTTGGCCCAGTGGGGTTTTGGTATGATGGTGGGGGTGGATAAGGATTTTGTGGAGCTGGGGCATTCCATTGCGGGTAAGGAGGGGGTTGAGCATATGACTGTGTGTGGTGGACGTGGATTGGGGTGATCTGACTGGATAGTGAGGGTCTTGTGGTGAGAAGTAATGTTGGAGTGGATTATATGGAACTTGGGTGTAGGTTTGAGGTTGAGGTCGAGGCTGGGTGTAATGGTGATGTGAACCCCTTGGGCCATGCCACGATCCTGAGGTGATCATAGCAACATCCTCTTTCTTCTTTTTACCTATCACGCCTTCAGTGCCACCTTGGATTTCCTGGGTGGTTGCCTTTATGGCAGAGTAACTCATGATCTTGCTTGATTTGAGTCCTTCCTCCACCATTCCTCCCATTTTCACCACCTCGTTGAAGGACTTGTCTATGGCCGATATCAGATGGCCAAAGTAAGTGGGCTCCAAGGCTTGAAGTAAGTATTCAACCATCTCATCCTCTTCCATTGGAGGGTTAACCCGTGTTGCTTGTTCTCTCCAGCGAAAACCGTACTCTATGAAACTCTCATTGGGATTTTTCTCTATTTTGGTCAAAGACAGACGATCTGGAACGATGTCTACATTGTACTGGAAATGTCGAGCGAAAGATTGAGCCAAATCATCCCAAGTATACCATCTGCTAGCATCCTGGAGAGTATACCATTCCAACACTGCTGCACTCAAACTTTGACTGAAGTATGCCATCAACAACTCGTCTTTCACACTGGCGCCTCTCATTTTGCTGCAAAACCCCCTTAGGTGGGTCACCGGATCTCCATGTCCGTCATACAAATCAAATTTGGGCATTTTGAACCCAGTTGGCAGTTGGACATCAGGAAACAAACACAAATCCTTATAAGTCATGCTTACTTGACTTCCTAGCCCTTTCGTATTCCTTAGTGATTGCTCCAAGTTCTTTACTTTCCTAGAGATCTCCTCCTGCTCTGCATTCTTAGCTGGTTTTTTTGTTTCGGCGTTTGGCTCAAAGTGAGGGGTGTAGGAGTAGGGATCTGAGACTTTGAAAGTGGGTTCTGGGGAATAATATTGAGTGTTAGGAGCTTGGAATGCATGTTCACTAGAGGACCTGTGCAATATGGCTCGTGGAAGAGGTACGAAGACAGGACTGTGTGCTGGAGCAGGATATGAGGCTGTTTTGGCTGGTGGGGCATGGAAATTTTGGGATGACGTACCGGGGTAGTTATGATAGGGAGTAAATCCAGGTGCGTGTTTAGGGGAGAGATCAATGGTGTCATGTATCTGGGCTTGGGATAATGGTGGAATAGAGGCAGGGTATTCTGTGTAGTCAGTGGGGAATGAGGTGGAGGATATCCCTTAATCCATGCCCTGTGCGTTTCGTCCATCTGGTGCTTTAGCCTTTGGAGCTCTTCCTTCAATTCAGATTCGGACTCTGCTATCTCCCTTGGTGGGTCCGCTACTCTTGTTTCTAATTCTTTGCTAGCCATGATCGCCTTGAGTTTAGACCTGGTGTTATATTGGTGACTTGCCAGAATGCCAAACAAACTAACCACCTTCCTGAACTGTGACTGCAACAACAAACTTGTTAGTGTTTAAGAGTTTAACAGATAGGCAAACACACGTTTGGGATGCAATGCACCTAGACAGTTAAACGCTTTTAAATGCTTTGCGGCGGCTTGTGTGTCATCCCGGCTCTTTTTCAAATTTCAAATCCTGATTTTCTTTTCCTCTCTTTTTGCTGTTTTTCACTGTCAACTCTTATTTCCCTTTTTGTTTGGCCCCTCCTTTATTGCCTCTCTCTTTTCCTTGTCTTACTTTCTCATCTTTTTTCTTTCTCTTTTCTTTTTTCTTTTATTTTATTTCAAGATTATGATCGAATCCTATGGGGATTGCCTACGTATCATGACGATGCATGAATCAGATCATTATGTAGTTCAGGAAGATTGGAAATATTGTAAATAACCTACCTAACTCGTTTGTTTTTTTTTTCTTTTGAAATTTTTTTGAATATGTTTTTGAATTTCTGAAAGAAAGACTTATAAAGAAGAAAGAAAATATATTTTTTGGATTTCGCCCTTTTTTTTTGGAACTTCGAAAGAAAAAAACAATTCTAAAAAGAAAGGAAATATTTTATGGATTTTTGGAATTTTATTTTGAATTTATGAAAGAATTATTTCTAAAGGAAAAAGAATATATTTTTGAATTCTGAATTTTCATTTCAATTTTCGAAAGAAGAATGAACATATTTTGGATTTTCAGAGGAAACTTTCTAAAGAAGGAAGTAATAAAAAATATTTTTGGATCTTTTTGTAAACTGGGGTCAAAGAAAAACTTTCTAAAGATTTGAAAACTGGGATCAAAGAAAAACTTTCTAAAAAAAGGAAGTAATGGAAAATATTTTTGGATTATTGAAAACTGGGGTCAAAGGAAAACTTTCTAAAAAAGGAAGAAATGAAAAATATTTTTGGATTTTTGAAAACTGGAAACCGGAACAGATGAGGTTTTCGGTCAATTTTGATGCACAAAAAAATATGAACTGTTTTAAAATGATTTTCTCTCTTTCCTCTTTTGAAGTTTCGACAAAGTAACGGGATTTTTTTTTAATACCGGGATTATCTGAATCAAGCGTTTTCTATCCTACTTCACTCTTGGTTTTTCTATCTTTCCTATCAATTTTTACTCTAGAAACCGGTCAACATACAAGCCGAGCAAAATAATGTACACATAGCAGGTAAGATGCATCAGGATGGTCTTTTATTTCGGGTTCACCTGTCCTAGACGGACGCAACCCCTGTGTTGAGTCCCCTAAGCCAAATACACATGATGCAAATAATCGTTCCTACTAGGGATCCGGCATGAGGTTATGTCATTCTAAGTTTAAATCCTGGGGTTTTATTCTAGACCTGGCTTACCCGAGCGGAC
>ML300533.1:1090-30732 GCA_005239495.1 Nicotiana undulata
CCCCCCCCCCCCTTCTCTCCCCTACCCCACTCTCACCGCCCTCGCAAAAAAGGATCTTTTAAAAATATTTTCTTTTGTATTTTTAATTTTCTGTAATTTTTTTCTAGAGCATCCCCAACCCCCCAAACAAAAAATTTATTTTTTTAAACTTTTTCTTTGGTATTTTCAATTTTCTGTTTTTACGTTTTTGTGCACCACCCATCCACCCCAACCCTTCCCCCGCGACAAAAAATATATTTTTTAAAAATATTTTCAATTTTGATTTTTATTTATTTTTCAGTTCGAAATTTTACAAGTTCCAAAGTTATGAGCTCCGGAGGTTTATGTGTTTAGAAGATTGCGGGTTTAGAAATTTAGAGTTTACGGATTGTAAAGTGTAGCGGTTCGGAAGGTTGTTGACTTGAAAGTTTATAGCTTCATGTTTATTGTATTTAAAGTATTTATGAATATTCTTGAGAAATTAGTTCCTTAATTTGCATATCAAATATCAAAAAATAAGTTAGATACTATTTATTTTAAAATATATATTTATTTATTTTCCAAAAAAATATTTTCTTGAATTTTGTTATACCAAACACTTCCTAAAAGGTATAGTCGAGCAAATCCCTTAGACATGCTGCTTTCTCTTCTTGTATATCGAGCTCTTCCTTTTAGATGCTGGCGGCTCACCACTAATCTGTCCCTACTTTTTTTATAAAAAAAAAAAATTAGTTTTCCACTCGGTTTTCGGTATCCGCATTGGAGCTCGATTATATCCGAATTCACACCGCGTAGGTTCCCATTCGGGAGGAAGCGTTCCCTACCAGGGATTTTTCCATACCCAAAGTTCGAACCCGAGACCTCTGATTAAGGAAAGTACAATCCCATCAGCTGCACCACATCCTTTGGTGGTCCTACTTTTAAAATTAAACAACAAAGAATGTTGTCCAATCCTTTTTTCCTTTTCTTATTCTAATGATGAAACAAATTAAAGTAAAGAAAGTATCTTTAACATCAACAATACATTAGAAAAACATAAACAAAACCATACTAGGTCGGTTGGTAAATAACTATATTTTCTACGGCGTAATTGACTCCAAATCTGTCGGTTGAAAATTGTTTTTTTCTAATAAGAAAAAAAAAATAGCAATTAGGTGCACAAATCATCTAATATTGCACAAGGTCGGGGAAGGACCGTACCCGAAAGGTGTGATATAAATAATTTATTCTAATATAAATATTAGTGTGTGTTTTCATAACTCAAATTGGTGACCTATAAGTAAATGTGGCTAAGGGGCCGGGTTGACCCGTCACCGGACCGGTCTAGACCGGTTAAAATCGGAACCGGACCGGCCTGGTTCATAGGGGGTCGGGTGGGGCTGGGTAGGGGGGTTGAAATTTTTTTTTTTTTTAACGGGTAACCGGACCGGTCAAACCCGGTCCATATGAACAGTGCTGGTACCGTTTAACCGGCCCGGACCGGTTCAACGGCACAATACGTGTACAAAAAATTAAAAAAAAATTGAAATACTGTTAACCCGGCCCGGCCCCTTAAATCCATACCCGTACGGGTTACTTTTTACCCGGATAAACCCAAATTCGTTAAACCCGTTAACAATTAATGGTAATCGATCCGATCCCATAATCCGATTAAAAAAAATACTACCCGGCCCACCCGGTAGACACCCTTACCTATAAGTCATTGTCGTTACTCCAAGGTCACACTGTTTCTTCTAAAGTAAATTTGATTATTCTAAGGCGGCTGCGACTATTGCAATTTTTAAAACAAATGTGAAGGAACCTTTTAAATAATCAAGCCATATGTCCCATGTTTAATGGGATACATCTAATATTTGACGAAAAATTTATTCACTACACAATTATTAATTATTAACCTATATATATTATAATCCACGCGTTATAATTCTTGCAATAAATTTAAATAGTTACCCACTTAATTGCTTATATTAAAAATAATACCCCTCATGTAGCCGTCGGCCTTCCCCAGCCCCCCTCGTCGTTTCTGGCGAAGCTGCGAGTTCATGAGCAAGTGAATGAAGGAGCCATGTTCCTAAAAGATTTCGAAAATTAGAAACTTATTCCTTTTTTGTTTGGTGCGAGCTCAACTTAAGCAGGGCCCCACTCGGATGACTGGTTTTGAGGCAGGCGTCTTCTAGGCTTTCACCCTCTGTCAGTCCATTGCATCAAGAGTATTGAGATTGATTGGGCCGAAAACGGCTGTCCCTATTGTATTTTAGATGGAGTCATCTACAGGGCTAAGAATCTTACCTTTACTTAGAGAGGGCCATTCCTTTACTTTAGTAGAGGTTGATTAAGAAAAATGATAATCCATATATAATATGGGTATAATTATGTATAATTTATGTATACCAACTAGACAAGATAAATAATGGACTTGTCAAGATATTTCTGTAAAGATCTCATAATTTTTTATACCAACCAAATGACTCCTAAGTGGGAGAAAAAGTTTCGGTGGTCCATTTTTTATCCAGCTCGAAAAGTAGGAGAACAATTCATTGTTTATCTTCCTTTTTTTTATTTTATTTTATTTTATTGATTTTGGGGGAAATCTTGGCTTGTTTGATTTTTGAATTTTGGGGTTAAATTTTTTCAAAAAGCTCAAATATTTTTAAAGTATTAATTGATAAATGATGCATAATTTGTGCTTCAAAGTCCTTTATGAGTTAATTTTTTGAGGTGTGGTGATTTTTAAGGATCTTTTGGTTGAACCTTTTTTTTGGTTTATTGGTATTTTTGATATTTTTAATGGGTTTTCCTTCACAAAAAAAGGCATATAATTGAATTTCAAAAGAGGTCTGCATTATTGGTCAGAGAATTCTAAATTCATGATAAAGTTGCAAATTTCAGGGAAAAAACAAACAAAAAATATAGTGAAGAGGAGAAAGAATTTGACAGTAAATATTGACGAAAGAGAAGAAAAAAACAAAGAAGAAAAGCTAATTTTTGTTGGAGAATGTACGATTGGGGAGAATAAAGCCACAAAATGGTTGTTGGTGCGTTTGGCCTCATGCTGGGGCTGGGCATATATCGGGTATAACCGATAGGCTGAACCGATAAAAATTTATTGGGGTATCGGTATCAGGTAATTGCGTTAAGGGTTCGGTAACGATTTTATATTTTTTCACTATTGGGTTATCGGTTCGGGCCACGGGTTGCCCAATTTCTTAACGGGTTAACCGATAACGCAATAAGATTTAATAAAATTAGGATTTTACCCAATTTCTAGGGTTTCATTCTCTCTTTTTCTCCTAATTTTCCCAGTCGCATTCAAGATTGAAGTTTCAATGTTCACTCTTTAGACTCTGATTCAATTTTTGAACAGTTCTTCTTCAAATTTCAAATTACAACCACATTCTTAGAATCTTAGCGTAAGTTTGTATTCCAAAATTACTTCTTTGTTAAGACTAAATTCCATTCCTTTCTTATGAGTTTTACAATAGAGGTCGATAATAAAAATATAAGATTTTGATTGTTTTTTATTCTTTATTTTGTTCTCACGTTTTAGTACTATGTTTGTACTTGTTAATTTTAAGGTGAAATTGCTACTACTTTGTATTGTTATTAATGTATTTGGATTGTTGAAGAGTTAACACTATTTCAGTTGTGTTTGGATAACTTTTGAATTACTAGTACTCTTGTTGCTCATGCTACAATTGGACTCTGGAAAATGATTGATCTCTTGATTATGATTTGGCAGGAAACCGAAAAATTGTAATTTATGTTCCTGTTAACTAATTTCCAGTGAAATGGAGATGGAATGCTTGTGGAGTTGTTGTATCAATTTTTGAGATCGCACATGTCATAAATTTGTCAAAATGAAACATTCTTCAAATATTAGTTATGACTAAAACGCAGAATTGGGTAGTCTACTATATGTGAATTCTTCTCTTTTTTGCTTAACTCGAGTGAATTGTCTTCTCTTTTTTGCTTAACTCTAGATTGAGTTATCTTATCGGGTAAACCGATAATGATCGATAACCGATAACTAATAATCAATTTTATCATATTTGTAAACCGATAATCGATATGCTTCCGATAATATTCATAACCGAACCGACCGATGCCCACCCCTACTTCACGCTCCTTAAACGACACATACGGTAAGCGGGATTTAAAATACTCAATTTTTAAGGGTACAGGGGTTTGGTTGGCAAACTCATACGAACACCGGCATTACAAAACTAAACTAAGTACAGGGCATTCAGCCTAGTTAAGATGTCTAGGGTCCCTACGCACATTCAAGACCATGTTTGACTATTATTAATTACTACGCTTTAATTATTACACAAAATACAAAAGCTCTACCTAATTCTTAGAAAAATTAGGTGATCAACAAACATCCCGCACCTAGTCAACATCATTACTATATTTTCAAACCTATTTTTTTTCTTTTATAATCGTAGTGTTTGATCTAGCTTGTGTGTACCTCGGCTGAATATTTCTCAGAGTACCGATTACCTCTTACCAATATAGGTATTGGATAACGTTGTCCATCAAAACTTGGACTGATAAAAAGAAATCACCTAAATATTTTTACTTCCGTTGAGATTTAAACCTGCGGCAACATGATTCTCAACCCGCT
The DNA here is from genome assembly GCA_005239495.1 of Nicotiana undulata. Classification (NCBI taxonomy): domain Eukaryota; kingdom Viridiplantae; phylum Streptophyta; class Magnoliopsida; order Solanales; family Solanaceae; genus Nicotiana; species Nicotiana undulata. Next base: position 5,694 of record ML300533.1, read on the forward strand.
TCATAGACTATTTTCTTTTTGTACTAGTGCTATTTCATTATTATTGCATGCATTTTATTCAACATTGACTATAATAATAACTTTCAATATAATACACATTAATAATGCATCATTTATTATTAGCAAAACAGCAATTGATCAGACTTTGATGATAATCAATTAATTTATGAATAAATAATGTCAATATTCTTAATCACTCCAAATGTAAAGGTGGTTAAGCTTTTAAATTAATCATAATCAGGTGGAGACTGAATCCTGTTGATAAATTCATCATCACGTGCTTTGTATAAGAAAATAAATTAAACTAGTGGTCATGAGTAGACAACCAATGCATGCCAGGAAATTCTAACTTTTTTTAATTTGATCGTCAAGTCGTGCTAATTATTATGAATTAGTATTGAAAAGCATGTGCTCATCACTCCAGCAATAACATCGAAGATAAAATAGATATTAATGATCATTATCATGTGAATATTTCATAAATTTTTTAACTAATACTAATATTATCAACTAATTTGAGCTTTTATCTTTATTCAGACTCCATGAAAAAAATGGAATCACTTCTTATGAACTCGTTGAAAATGATTCTGATCTAGTTTATGGCGCTAATAAACGCTCGAAAAATACTGACAATACGATAAATGTGAAATTATATCGGACTTTAAGGTAGCACAAATAATGAGATGAATATTACTCTCCTCAGTGCTAATGGGAATGACTTACTTCGATTAAATGGAGGTCTAAGTACTTAACTAGCTATACTTTCGTATAAAATATATTACATTATTAATGTATATTAAGTTAAAATCTGTGATTACAGCAATTTTGTGGAAAATAAGCAACTTTCGTCGGTAGCCTTTATTATCGGAAAACTTACAAAAATGTCTCAAATAAGTTTTAACTTACCAATCTCTAGCCATTAGACATAGACTTATCAACACTAGCCAAGTACATATAAAAATTGAAAAACCAAATAAATAGGTTTACTTTCTCTCAAAGAATCACATGCATAAATCACCTTCCATATTTTTAATCGTGATTAACAATATTAGATGCAAGACGAAAAGGAAATTTCATGGATTAGGTAGCAAATAAGGTGATGAAATACAAAAAAATATAAAATATTCTAAAGATCTAAGCAAAAAAGGAACCTTTTAAATGGGTATAGTTGATATTCATTGAAAGTATATAGATAAGTCAATATACAAAGTTTGAGGAAGATTGGAGGTGATTTGGACTTGTTTTATATCAAAATTCGTAACTAAATCGAGTTCAAAAAATTCTTCTATGACACATGTATCAAACATGTATCGCGCATGTATCTCACACACAAATATATATGGATATACATGTGATACACAATTGATACAAATATAATACGCAAATGATACACTGGGTGATACACATATCATTTTTTTTTATGTTCAGTTTATACTTCGAATTTTCAATACAAACCACCTCAAAACTTCACCAAATCATCCCAAAACTGATATTCAAGCTCCTTAAGTTGTACTCAATCTGTTCTAATAACACTCACTCAAAAGAAAGCAAAAATTTGATATTTTTTGCTATAAATAATTAATTGGCTAATATTAATAATATTTGACTAATATTAGTAATATTTTATGAAATGGCTAGTGTTTGTAATGAATTACTTATAAATGAATATAGCTGGTAGTTTCCCAATGAACCTTATTGCTAACATCAAAATTTAAGTGTCAAGATGGGCCGAATACATATGCAATTGGGTTTCACCATATGTAGCCCAAGGACAAGGTTATTTGTTGGACTGGATTTTTCAGTCTTCAAGATTAATCCGAAAACATTAACAAATGCTAGAAAGTTTCACAAAAAAAAAAGGGAAAAAAAATTACTTTAAAAACAGAATGAATCGAACCTAAACGAAATTAATAAAGAGAAATTTTCATAAAGCACTATTGTTTAGTGGTTATTAGCTATCTATAAATACCATTTGTTATATTACGACCTGTAAATACGTTTTATGTTGTTATAAGATGTATTTGATGTATTTAAACTACTGTATTCATGAATACAGTAGAAAAAATAGGCGTGAATCATGGAAGTCCAACTAATCAGGTGTTGTATTCAACTGTATTCAAGAGTTGTATTCTTGAATACAGTAACGTATATTCCTTAAAAAAGGACCTTTCAACTGTTTTAAAACGGAAAGGAAATCAGTTTAGCAAATAGTCTCCTATATAACTCAACTAACACAATTATATCACCCGTAGTCTGTATTTCTCCCTTCGTGAAAGATTTTCAATCCGAAAAGTATCAAAACCAGAGAAATCTCTGGATTTTCAATTCTCCCTTCTTTCTTTTCAGTTCTTTTGTTACAGTTCGTACAAAAATCTCGGAATCTCTGTTATACACGTATAGATGTCTAAATATTTATTGTACAAAGGTCTAAATACACTTGAATACATATGCATACAGATGAATACAGATGAATAAAATCAGTTATATACATAAGACATGTATTCAAAATACATGTGAATACATATTAAAATTGTATATTGCATACATAATGCTGAATACATAATTGAACTTCCAAAATTGAACTTCCAAAATTGTTACATAATGTTGAATACATATATGTATTTGATACTGAATACATTTTAAATTGTATGTTACAAAATTAAACTTTCAAAATTGTATGTTATATACATAATGCCGAATACATGTATTTATTTGATACTGAATACATTTTAAACTGTATGTTACAAAATTAAACTTCGAAAATTGTATGTTACGTACATAATGCCGAATACATCTATTTATTTGATACTGAATACATTTAATAAACTGAATCTGGAAGCATCATTCATAGGTTTTTTCCTTTATTCCGCAACTGAAATTTTTGTTTCTTTTGAAGATTTCTCAACTTGGACTTCTTTCGATTTGTCTCGTTCTTCTCTTTGAAGCTGTAGTTGCTGATACACCTGCAAAATTCGACTTCGCTTGAGTGATTTGCAAAGAGAAAAAGGGCCCATCGAAATTGAGTAGTTTGGTGGGTATACCTCCGGTTACTATCTTGTGTGACATTGAATCCGACATTGGAGAGAAAAATGATAGCTTTCTGTTGAGTAAACAATAACAATGGTTATTGTTTAAGAAGCAAACAAAAATCTGTATCCAAATCTAAGAAGCTAAATACATGTATCAAAATATAAGAAGCTAAATACTTACCACAAGAACTTGTATCGGAAAATAAAACCGAGATTTTAGAGAGAAATTAACCGGGGAATGAGAATGGGGGAGACCTAGGCAATGTGGGTGGGAGAAGAAGTATGAATCGTGGTTTTGTGGGAAAAGAGATAAAGTGTATCAAAAGAGAGAGAGAACGTGATTTGTGAATTTTAACGTGATTATGTGAGAGAAAATCTGAAAATGGAGAGAGAAAAATAATACTTAGCGAATGACTTAAGGGTATGATGTAACCATAATTAGATATTTTGCTATAAAGGGTAAAAGGTAGCTATATAATATAATTTTTTAAAATTACATTTATTTAAAATAAATAAGGTATTAAGTTTTTCTATAGGGTGTAAAATTTCCATTAATAAATGCCTAAGTTTTGACATAAGCTCATATTATACGAAATGAACGAGAAAGCGAGACGATCAGGACGATACAAGACAATAAGACATCATTCTACTTGAAACAAACTAAATAGGAAAGCTAAACATGTAAATTAAAACGGAGTGACTATGATTTTGTTTAATTAAAATTGATTTTTAAGATCACTTTAGAAGATTACAAGCAACAACAAATAATAACACAATAAGAAGCTACTAATTTATCTTATATATTTCTCACAAAATTATAACAATTTGATACCTTAGCGTATTCTCTAGAAATGACTAGCCATAGATTTAATTGCAGTACACAAATTTTGTATAGATAAACTATCTTGTTTTAGCTTCTCATCTTCATCTACTTTATGTTTAGAAAATCTATTATCACATGCCTGTAAGTTATATATTGATTGTAATACATCTACAATATCTTTGTGGAGAAAAGCACCTTTTCCAAAAATAATACGCATATCAGCGTTCGTATAATACGTCGCGCACTGCTGGTATAGTCCCTTTAGGGTGGGGTCCGTATCACGGAGTGAAAACACCATATTAATTGTTATTTTTACGAGAGGAATGGTCATGTTGAAAATGATCGTGCCAAGGGTTTTAAGATCTTTGATTTTATTAGAACGAGGATATAATCCTATGAGTTTTTCGTATATCGAGTGTATTGACGCAAACTTCAGTGACTAAATCTCCCGTTCACATTTGTAGATGTGAAGAGGAGGATTGATAGAAGAAAAGAAACAAGAAATGAGGTAATGAAAGAAGAAGCCATTTAATTTATTTTACTTAATTTGCTCGCAAACTTAGCAAAGGTTATGAATGCAATGACCCCTTTTTATTAGGGATTTTTTTTTATTGAAAATCAATAATATGCCTATTTTGTAAAATGATAATAGATATTCTGACTACTAATGTAGATTTTGATTATTTATACCTCACTTCAGTCAATAAAAGTATACTAGTATTAGTATCCGTGTGATGCGGGACATAAATATCAAATTATGATTTGGATTATTTAGATTATATGCAAATTACCTTATAATGTAAACTTTCAAGAAAAAATTACATATAATCATTAGATATCAATTAAGAAGCAGGACATGAAATTGTATCTTATATCTTGAACTCGATAATATTTGTTTTTCTATCTGTAACAACCCAACCCTTTGATCTTAGTACTTGCATTTTCTTCTGTGGTCAATATTAAAGAATTCTAAACATATCACGTTGTAATATGCCTTGCTTGACATCTTAAATTAACAAAAATTTTATTACCACTTTATGTTTTACTTTAAAGTCGAATAAGTCTTTTTTTCCCTACATTTTCACCAAAAAATAATCTCTCTTTAATCTTTACTTATAGTTATTTCATTAGTAATTACCTAATATTGTTATATTGTCATGTGATATTTTATTAGCTTACCAATTGACTTATGATTTTGCTTATTACCCTTTTGAAAATCATAAATAAATATAAATCCATTTATTCCTAAAACATAATGTATTTTACTTTTATCGTCTTACTCAGAACTCTTTTGTCATCTAAATACATCAATAATATTTTTGAGTATTACTTAATTATTTAATATACTTATGTTAGAATTGCAAGCATTAGTTATACATAGACTATTTCTTATTCATTGTTTAATGTGGTGTAATAAAAATTAAAATGCATTGCATAATCTTTAAGAAAATTAATTATTTACAAACTGCCCACCAATACTTTAACTTTAAAGGACTTTAAAGATAATTTTTTATTTAACCATGCTAATGCAAGCATTAATAGCTTTTGTATTGCTAATGCCATAGTTTTCTATGCATTAGCTATACATAAGATAATACCAAATAGAGTGTATAACTAATGCTTGTATTAGTTATACATAGATTAAAAATGTGTACCAAACAAGGTATTACTAATAAACAAAGCTAATGCATTCATTATTTTCTGTAATACACTCTATGAAATGAGCTCAAAATCCCGAAATTAGATGTTTAATACACCTGTCATGCCTCCTTCTTCGTGATCGCGGTCATTATCCATGCGATCATGATTAACAAAAGTTACAACATCATTTTTCTTCATCGCGATCGCGGCTAAAACCTCGCGATCGCGATAAGGGGCATAACTTTTTATAAATAATTATAAATGACAAATAGTTTGACTTTCTGTAAACTAGATTCAAAGCGATACAACTTTTATTTTTGGATCATCCCCAAATTCCTTATAGATTGCAAGATATAAGCTCTTGAAGTCAGGTAACTAACAATAGACAATCCTTCTACGCGATCGCGAATTTCCTTGACCCTGTCCTATCATACCAATCATTCCCAAAATATGCTGCAAACTTGCTCGAGGCCTCAAATCACACCAAACAATATCCAAACTACGGATCGACGATCAAAACACTATTTTAACTTTCAAACTTCGTCGAACGTGTCCAAATTACGCTTAAATATTCCGGAATGACGCCAACATTACGTGCAAGTCACAAATCACGATATGAACCTATTCCAAGGCTCGAAATCCCAAACGAACATCAATAAAATCAAAGTTCACTTCAAATCAATCTTAGGAAATTCTAAAACACTTGAAAATGCCAACTTTCCATAACAAGCGCCAAAATGCTTCTGGACCACCCGATACTCAACCCAAACATACGCCCAAGTCCGAAATCATCATACGAACCTATTGGAACCTTCAAATCCATATTCCGAGGTCGTTTACTCATAAATCAAACCTTGGTCAACTCTTCCAACTTAAAGCTTCTAAATTGAGAATTTTCCATCCGAATCAACTTCAAACTTCCCAAAATTTAATTTCGACTATGCGTACAAGTCATAAAACGTGAAGTGAAGCTACTCAAGGTCTCAAACCGCCGAACGACGCGCTAGAGCTCAAAACGACAGGTTGGGTTGTTACATTCTCCCCCACTTAAACATACGTTCGTCCTCTAACGTGCCAAGAATTGTTTCCAAGTTATCCAAAATCACTGTTTAACACCTTGTGCACTTACCCGTGCCACCACAACCCATGTGAGCACATTAGCTCAAGCCAGACTGAAGATCCTTCCTTTTTTTCTTAGCCAACAAGCCTTAGAACCAGGTTCCAACATCCGAAATTCTCCACAAGACCCGATTCTAATATACGAACACTCTATCAATCACTACACACTGTATCAAAACATGATCATGCACCTTTGCTGAAATCACACCATGCACCGCATAATTTGCATGCCCATAATAACATCCTCCGATCATAATAGTTGCAATTTCACGAATCTCATGCCTGCAATACGCTTCACAACACATGTAAGCCTTGTTTCAACTCTCGCAATACTGCCACGATGAAAACGATGTGTAGAAAATCATAACCACCTGCCAAAACAATTAATTATGGGGCCTCTTCACCTGACAAGAACCATTATCTCATTCTGAATGGAATAACAATATTTTCTCTTTAATATACCCTACTTGAATTTGATCGCATCGATCTCAGGTCCAATAACCTCGCCCCACCCAGTACGAGCTAGTCGAGCAATAAGCCACCTGAATCATTGTCTAAAATCTCATACAACGACATCAAAGCGCTAACAAGTACAACTCGAATATGAGTTATATGGAAGAATGAACTCTGATAAGGAACTACCTAGCCCACGTAACGAATAAAATGGCCAACAACTGCTATGAACCTTTCTTAGAGATGAGAAACAAGACACAAGAAATAAGTATAGGGAATTGTACTCAACATCTCACTGTTGCGGCGTGCAACCCGATCCAAATATGACGCTATTGCGGCATGCAACCCTATCCAAATATAACCCTATTGCGGCGTGCAACTCGATCCAAGCATGACATCGTTGCGACACGCAACCTGATCCACACAACATACCCGTGGCGGCGTGCCACCTGATCCAGACAATATACCGGTGGCGGTGTGCCACCTGATCCAAACAATATACCCGTGGCGGCGTGCCACCCGATCTACACAACAATAAATAAGGAAACACCCATCAAGGAGTAATGCTTATACTTACGAATGCTCGAATATCAACCACAAGCATGCCAAGTGCCATATGCTACAAAAATCCAAGCACGACTAAGGTGCAAAACATTTCCTGTATCTCGAGAGCCATCATGCTCATATAACACCAAAAACTACACATGATCATAATACATATACGAATAATCAAGATGTCTCACAGCCCACCTGGCACAATAGAGTATTACATAGAATAGCTGACAACGGGAATAACATCTAACGCCCGAAGACTCCTGCCTAAGCAATGTTATGACGAATGAACACATCCAACCTAACATAGAGCACACATTCACATTAGATCCACCAACAGACCTCAAACCGATTCTGATCATAGCATATTGGGCCAACAACTTTTCAAGGATGAACAATATGGCCGTATTCATGACACACATGAGCATCCGTCCAATCCGGACCAAGCTCCCATAGTCCACAACCAAATGACTAAAGCACCTTTCAGGTATAAACTCTCACATTAGTAATAGTACTAGAATCTCTATACTTGGTTTCTATCCTTAATAATTAAGTGACTAACATGTAACACTTATACAAATCTCCCTGTGGGATACGCTCCCACGACCTTCCGCACTATGTAGCCAAGTCTACACATCCATACCACCAACCGTACTAATTCTGTAGAGCAAACCAAGAACCGTTAATCAATACACAAATCCTCTTACACAAGACACCATTCTCAGGTGACACTAAAGAAAAAGCCAGCTTACTTCTGAACATCTTAATTCTTCCATGCAGACCCGAGCTCGACACATTCTTATCAACACTGAATTGCAACCTTGATCCTCAACTTCTAATTCTGATGTTGGTAACTACACCTATCATGCCGCTACACGAGATTACAAGAATTCATCATAACCCATGTACTTCTAGTAGAATAAACACTTCATTGGCTAGAACCCTTTTCACTTAACTCATTTCAGAAGAATCATTGCAACACGCAGCTGCATTCTCATAACCGCATAAAATACAAACCTCAAGTTGTAGTCTAATGTTGCTCCCAAACGCACATGCAAGTATACGTGGTCGACAAGTAATATGGGATCGTAAGTCCAGATATCGTACCCACAGGGACTTGTGATTAATTATCAACTAAATTAAACCCAAACAATTAATCTATTCAAGTGAATCCTAACATATGAATATTTAACTAAACTTAATCTAGAGTAACAAATTAAGAGATTAAAGAAACAAGTAGGGGAAATTAGACACGAATTCAAGAAGATCCTATATTCTAGAGGTATGGGTTAACTAATAATCCCGTTGAGTTTTTCACTTAAATCGTCTAATTAATTTATCTACTTTATTGATTTACAGGGTTAATAGTACTTGTAGCCTTTTCTCGAAGTACTACCCGTCTATTCAAACTAACCTAACTCCTATATTCTTATGGAATTAGGATTAACAAGAATGCATCGATAGTTCCTCTATAGTAACCAAGCAAGGCGATTAGATATATTCCTATCCTAACCACAAATCCACCCCCCTCCCTAAGAGTTAAAATCTTGCTCTACTCAATCTTATATGCAATCTAGAATTCTCTCTCCCGAGTTCAATCCTAGATTCGTAGATAGTATTCAATTAGTGATCAAGCAATCAAATAATTAAGCGTAAGATTGGATAAATAAACCAATATGATAAATAATAAGAACAATTCAAACTTCAAACTACAACGTTTATGTAGCACCCAAAACTCTAGAAATAATAAACTATAAAATTAAAGGAATTAGAAGCCTCCTTCGAGCGTGGTGTATGTTCCTCCACGTCAATTCCCCTTCAAAATATGTTAGATCTCCTCCAAATTAGGTTTATAACCCCTTTTATGCGAGTTGGGGTTATGTAGGGCCGAAATAATATTGTCCCGAATAAAGAACGAAAAATCCCCACACCAGCGTCCAGGACAACGCCAAGCGCTGACCGTGGCGCTGGAACCGGTAAGTTTTGCAATTGGGAACCTATACGTTTCTTTGTGCATTCTTTCAGTTTGAATTGTAAATTTTCCTTTGTTGTCTCCACTTGGGGGACAAACTCCTAAGGGTGTCCCCCCTCCTTTTATATTTTTTTCCCTTTTTTTTCTTCCGTATTTTATTCAATTTTGCTCCAAATCTCCACCGCATTATTCCTACACAGTTAAAATACAATATTAAACATAAAATAATATAACTATTACTCAAATGACGATTAAAAAGTGCTAGAATGTGAGATAACAATGGGTAAATATATGCATTTTTGACCGAACATCAACACCCCACACTTAGACTCTTGATCGTCCTCGAGTAAGCATTAAAACCATTCTCAATAAATCAAACCTAGAAACACCACCACTTCGGTAGATACTAACAATTAGGCCCTATAACAACTCAAACCATTAGATATACACTTCCTAATCATCGTGCAAGATATACAATTAGAGACAAACAACAAACTTCTAACCTCTTAACCTCAGAGTGACTCTAATTTATCAAATTTAAGCTCGCTCACCTACTTTGTCAAAGAAGCTAATAACATCACCTATCTATCATGAAGAAAGTTCCCTCACAAGAATAAATAGTCTATACACTCAAATCAAAGAATGAATATAATTAAGGACTTAGTATCAAAGAACAACTCTCACACTCACAAACGAATTCACATGTATGCACAAAGAACCATATGCTTGCCCATTATGTACATCTATACTAATTAAGTATGCTCAAATAGAATCAAATAGGACTTTAACATGTTGTAATGTTGGCTAAAGGACGGGTAGGAGAAGTATTTGATAGTGACTTACACTTCCCTAAGCACTTTGCACTTTTAAACTTCATCACCTATTATTTTCATCTCTTCACTGGGGATTTGGTCCTCTGTGCAACCATCACGGCCCCCAAGTCCCTTTTTTTGGACACACCAGCGGACTGTAAAGCCTTATTCGTAGCTTGTAAGGCTTCAAAATTTGTGACCATACCACTTTTAATACCTTCTTAAATCGTTTCACCCAATTTGATAATGTCGGAGAACTTGTGGTTCTCAATCATCATCAACCGTTCATAGTATTGCGGGTCCTAGGACCAGACAAAGAACTTGTTCGTCTGCTCCTCCTCTAAGGATGGTCTGACCTTAGCAGCTTCGGACCTCTAGCGAGTAGCATACTCGCGAAATGTCTCTGTAGGTTTCTTCTTCAAATTCTGGATGTAGAACACGTCTGGTGCGTTCTCTGTATTAAATCTGAACTTGTCCATGAAGTCAGTGGCCATGCTTACCCAGTTTGACCACTTCTTGGGATCTTGGCTGATGTACCAAGACAAGGAATCTCCTTTCAAGCTCCTCATGAACAACTTCATGCGGATGCTTTCATTTTTCCCTACTCCAACCAGCTTGTCACAATAGGTCCTCAGATGGACCCTTGGATCACCTGTACCATCAAACATTCAAACTTAGGAGGTTTGTACCCCTCAGGCAATTCGACATCAGGTTGTATGCAGAGGTCCTCATAGTTCAGCCCTTCAACTCCCCTGCTTCCCTCAACGCCTTGAACCCGGCTGGTCAGCTTCTTAAGTTCCTCGGCCAAGTTCCTGATAAGCAGATCCTTTTCATCAGATTCAGGTGTGTATGAGATAGGTGGAGCGGAGTGTGGCATGGTCTCCACGCAAATAGGATTGTTATGGTGGCCTGGTGCATGGATGTAGATATGGTCGTTTGTGGAGTTTTGAGGTTCTGAGATAAGTAGTGGAGTGTTATTTGGGGTATGACAGGTGTTATATAGGTTATTGGTGGAGTTGCGTGAAGGTGAGGTGCGGGATGAATCTACTGTTTTGGGATATTTTGCGGAGGTGTAGGATTTTTAATGTTGGGGAGGTTGACGTCTGGGATGTTGTGGGTAAATGATAGGTTTTCCAAATTTCGAACCTGATCAAGATCTTCTTGGAATTTCAATAACTTTTGTTCAAGCTGCGACATATTCTCATTTGGAACCCGAATACCCTGGGCATCAGTGGCCTCTATCCGTTCAATCGTGTTTTCCTTTCTGATGTTGTTTGAATCTTCCATTTTCTTTTTGCCTTTTCCTTTAGTTGGAGGAGTGGGTGAAGGGACCCTGGATCTTGTGAGATAAGGTGATGATGCTAGAGTGCATGAACTAACCTTTGAGGAGGGGAATAAATAAAGAAAAGAAACAAAACAAAACAAAAAGGTAGCCAAGTCAATGAGGATTATATAAAAAGTATTGCAGTATTTAAACACATAGTGCGGAATATGAAACGCGTCCTAATTTAGGAACCTCTTTGTGCTTGAGGTAGGCCTAGCGGTAAGTTGATTTAGAGAACTTAAAATGATAAATGCATCATTTCATTGATAATAAATAGACAAATCCCAAAACAACAAGAAATAAAGGTCACTAATGGCCATTTGCCTTATTACATCGATAAAGCAAAAGAAAGACATTCCTATCTATTTGGTCCCAGAAGAACCCTCGCCAGACTCGGCATCCTTGGCTCCCTCGAAAAGATTCCCCAGATCACGGAGTCCTAGTAGTAGGTATGCTCTGGCTAGATGTCCACCTTCGGTCCCTTCAACCTTTTGACAGTCTTCAACCCTCTTGATAAATTTGCCCTCTAGCTCGACCATGCCTCGATCTAAGTACCCTAGCCTCTTGTTGATGCTGATGGCCATGTCTTTCCATTCCTCAATCAGCTTCTTGTTGGACTCGTGTATATCGGGGTGTTCGCTCTTGCGTTCACGGATCCTTTTGCGCAACTGGTTGTATTTGACTTGCGCCTCGGCCTTTTCATCTATAATTATGTGGCCTTGAACGAACCTTGGCTTGCCCAGACCATCCCAATTGTCTTCCAACCAACTAGAATAGAAAGGGGTACAACCGGCATGATATCTGTCTGGCTCAATGGTGTCTTTCTCCATGACGATTTTACAGTGCCACATGTGTTGGGCTTGGCACTTGTGAGGACTATCATCATTTTGGAAGTCTGCTCGAAAATGGCTCATCTTGTTGATCCTTGGTATTACTTGCTTCCTACCTGCTTGTCTCATAACTTGGAGAGGGAGGTAAGGGTATGTTCCCCTTAGACTAATCAATATCAGGAACGGTGCACCTCTGGACCGGGCGATGAATTCTTCTGTCGGAAACCACTCGAACATCCATTGGACTTGTTCTTTAGTTAGATTATTGAAGAGCTCAACCCATTCCTTGGCATACTCAGGCTGAGCGAACATGTCAGGAATGTAATTCATTTGCTTTGGATGGTGGAAAGCGATGTGGTCATTCCACGCCCTTCGCTGAAACTTTTTTCGATACTGGCCCTTTTGTAGATGTTCTAAGAGCCAAAGCTGAATTAATAAGTTGCAACCCTCGAAGTGTTTCGCTCCTCTTTGACATTTCTCCAGAGCTCGGTATATGTCTGCAATAATCATGGGCACAATGCTAAATGTCTGCCCGCCAATCCCCTCCATTAGGGTTTTGGTTACCATGGCCAACCTAGTATGTATTGTTTCTTTCTTCATTGGAAACACGATTAGACCTAGGAAGAAAAACATGAAGATGAATACCCTACGATGGATGTGTCCCAAGGATGTGATGAAACATTTATCATGGTAGGTACGGTATGATTTGTTGTGACCGTACCTTTCATACAGGTAGTCAAAAGGGATGTATAATTCTTTTAGGCATACCAATTTTGCATTCTTCTTCAGGCCCATCATTTTAAGGAAACCCTTGCCCGTGCGGTTCTGAGGCATCAGCAAACCTGGGGTTTCCCAAATTAGACCGGCCAGTCCTCCTATCTCCTCTAGCAAAGGTGTCATTTCGAGGTCCCCAAATCGGAACACGACCCTTTCACAATCCCAAAATAAGGTAGCAGCCTCTATTATCATGTTGTTAGGCTGTATCTCCAGGAGGGATGGTAGATTACCCAGATATTTTCTAACGAGGGTTTTGTCACTGGAATGTAAATCTTCCCACCAACTCAGCAATTTTGGATGGATGTTGGTGACCATGCCGAATCTGGGGACTTCGTGCCTTATATTTCTGCAAGGCAAACAAGGTTAGGCCCTTACCCCCACCAGACTCGACTATTTAACATCAACAATTAGCATGAAGCATTTAATTCTCCAAATAAATGCACAGAACGTGGTGATGTCCGTTTGGGTTTATGGAAACCCAGTGGACTTTGGGACAAGGCTATCTTAAAGGCTACTGTACGGACAACACGTTAGCCTGGCTAGGTTCGACCATGATGCATGCAGCAGTATAACGAAATAAGGTTTCTATGGGGTTTTAGACTGGTACCCTTGAGCGAATAACTCAAGGGGGAAAGGCACGGAACCGTTGAGTGCACCGCTGATCGACTAGTTTTACCACAAATAAGTCTTTCCGAATTTAGCGGGTAATGATATAGGAAGGGTGCAACCACTCATCAAGCGTTGCTATAGTATTTTGTTTGGCACGAGTGGATTATGATGTTGAGCATGATTATTCAACAATTAAAAGCATGTTTTCATGTATTTGCACGTTAAGAAAGCGGTAAATACAATAGTTATGATTTAAAACGGTTACAAAGTGAAACAAAGAAAACCTGTCAGTTTTGTTTTTGGGAAAGAATAAATACTTGATAGAGATGAACAATTAATTGCACATAAAGGGGAAAGGGAAAGGGTGCAAATATTAGCAAAGTAAAGGTACAAATCCACAAAGCAATTTAAAATGGTAAATGCCTAAAAATCCCCAGCAGAGTCGCCATGCTGTCGCGACCCTTGTTTTTCCCAGAACGCTCCTTTCGGGGCCTGGTTTTGAAAGGGTTTATGACATTGGTTGGGACAACTCGTTCCTTTTGGGAAAGGGGTTTTGCATTTTTGAAGAGTCGCCACCTAACGATTTTTAAGATGCGTTAGGGCACCTAGGGGGTAATTTACAACTACGTTTGATAACCAGAGACAGGGTAAGAGCTTGAAATTATCCTAAGGGGAAGGTGTTAGGCACCCCTCAGGATCCACAAGTGTGGTTCCCGGCCAAACAACTTTTGTGAATTTGTACAATTAGCAAATAAACAAGTATGTCTCAAATAATAGGGGATTTAAGTCTAAGTACAAGGATATTTGAAAACAGTTAATGGAAAGCTAGATTTTGAAAAAAATTACAATCTAAGCGTGTTTATGAAAGTAAAGGGGTATCCTAGGTTTGTTTATACTATGGATCACATCAATGCAATACTCGGTATGACACTCCTCAAAGAGGGGCTACACGTGGTATTAGCGCATCAGTCATCATATCCATATCTACCCTTTCCCACCCCGTGAAAGTAACTAAAGCGAGTGTTGGTCTCGACCTCTATTGCATGTTGTTACCCGTCCCTTCCTATAAGTCCCGGAAGAATTTAGGACTTCTATCCTATAAAGGGGGTTCTAGGCAGACCCTCAAGTTTAAAGGTAAAATACTAGTGCGACATATAGAGAAACAAATAGGATTGCAGATAAGGGGTAACACATAAACAGGAAAAGGCTCAAAGACCTCCACAAATAGTGCACATAAGCAGCATGTCTCATACACAATTAAGGTCCCAATTCAGATCCTAAGCATGGCGTCTAAGTGATAACAGCAGAGTCAGATTTATTACATAACTCAGAGAGGAAGTCCTAATCAGTTTTGTCTACTGGGTTTAAACATGCTGACATTTAAGCACAAGAAGACAGTCCTAGTTTTATTTTAAAGTTGATTACCTAAGGCTTGCCTAGGCGTAGGATAATATGTAGCAGTTATTCATATTTGTTAACAATTCCAGGTCGTTATACCTAATAACATGCAGTTCTGAGTGTTGCAAATGTTCAGAGACTAATTACCAGTTGTGAGAACATGAAGACTGTTTTATACATCTGTATTTCGATTAAGTGTAATTAAGGGAGTATGATCCTAAAACATGATGTCTAATGCAGAATGATGCATATGCAGTCGCCAAAATAGGATCTCTAAATGCACATAGAATCACAACATTATGCTCAGTTTTAGGAATAACATAGGATGATAGTTTTTAATGTTGTTTACCTAGAGACAGGATTTCTAAGCGCGCAAGCATGGTTGTAGCATGATAAGACATAAATAACAACTAGTGTTAACACACTTATCCTAAGAAAGGATTTCCAAGCGCGTAGGCATGGTTGTAGTATGATGAGACATGAATGCAGTTTTTGTTAACATTATTTATTCTAGGACAGGATTTCTAAATGCGTTTCAGAACATATTTACAAAGGAAGAGTCACATAATAACAGTTTATTTTGTTGTTGTTGTTTATCCTATAGACAGGATTTCTAAGTGATGGTGAGATGCTGAAAATAGTATAGGTATATGGATCCTATGTTGCATGATATCTAATGCATGGCATGTTGTACCTACACATGGCTGCTATTGCGCATAGAGAAAGTAAACCTAGGAAGCATGATTTCTACCCTTGATTGTACTACAATATGCATATTATAGGCCCAAGTCTCCAGGTCCTCAATGCCAAGTATTGTTTCACAACCTTTTCCACAATCCGGGTGTGTCAGAGTTCCCTAAGGACCTCAAGGGATCCCGGGCAGTGCTCACACCCATATTTCATAGCCAAGATAGAGTAATTGCAGTGTGGAATGGCCAGCCTTTGTGTGTCAATGTTCAGAGGGAGCTCCGGGGTCCCAAAGAAATGCTCACACAAAGGGGCAGAACTTAAGGGGTCTAAGAGTTGAGTGAGAGTGCTTGATATAGTTTTGAAAAAGTTAAGTAAGAAAACAATTTTTGAAAAGGGTAAGTAAGAAAACAGTTTTAAAAAGGGAGACTTGATTGAAATAGTTTTATAACAAAGAAGTTTAACCACTGAAATAGACTGAAAGAACAGGAACACGAAACAAGTTCAACATCACACAAAGAACCAATAACAGTCAATCAACCACAAGGGGGATGGGATTTGAGGGACAAATACAGAGCAGGTGAGGGCAAACATGTAGCAGGCAGTACACAATCAGCAGTTCCTAAGGGTTCAGAGGATCAGGGGTACAGTAGGGTATAGGGCTAAACTAACATAGAAATACCAACCAGTTTAAGACAGTAGAGTCTACCCAAACTAACATAAACAGGGAAATTCACATAAAGACAGGTTTGGAATACAAAAAGACATGCTGGATAATAAAACATAACTTGAGATACTAGATGGAAGGAATCAAGTTCAAACGGTATTAAGCAGACAAAAAATAAGGAAAGGTACCATATGTAGCTTAGAGGAATATTCAAAATAGTGTAAAATCAGCATAAGTATCCCTAATTGAAGGGGTTAAACTCAAACGGCTAGTAGGCAAAATAACAAATAAAGAAAGTTCCCATGCATATAACATATAAGGAAACAATTTCAACCCAATATAAGTATGCAATTGAGACTAGGTTCATCATATTTTAATTAAGTAAATAGGGATCAATTAACAGTAAATTGACCATGCAACAAGGTAAGAAATAAGCTAAAGGTCGGAAATTAGTAAGAATATCCCATAAGAAATCACTAAGATTTTCAAATCACAAGGAATCAGGGATTCAAATAATAAATCAGGAACCCTAACAAAGTAAAATTACAGAGAATCAAGGATTCGAACAGGAATAACATCAATTAAAGGAGATTAATCGTGAATTGAATAAATAACAGGCAAGAAGTCAGAAACCCTAGTAGTGAAAACATATGAAATTAGGGATTCACATGAATTTATAGGGTAAACAATAATGTAAGAGGAAAATCAAGGAAAAAATTAGAGACATAGATGAACAACATAGGGTAAAACATCATAAAGTTCATGAGATGCAAGCACATATGCAAATAATATCAAAGACGAAGTCAGGGACTTAGTGTTTAGGTCTAAAATTAGGGATTTCATCACAACGATCCAATACAAGAGAGAAACTTCAATAAATCACTAAAACACAGTAGAGACCCTAGGATAATACTGAAAAAATCATAGGGAAATAATTTAAAACGGAGTCATGAAACCCTAGTTGAAAACGAAGAGTCGTTTTAGAAAAAATCGGAGAATCTTTGAGAAAAACAACGAAATAGCTTAAAATATACACAGATCTATCATAGATCTAAAAGAATAGGAGAGTTTTAAGAATTAGGGTTTCAGAGAGAACCCAAAAAAGATAAGAAAACCTCAAAACATTACTGGTTTTAACCCAAAAGTCATAGATCTTGCTCGAACGGCCGGAGATGGCCGGAAAATGGCATGAAAGGCCGTAGGGGGGGTTGAACCGCTCCTGGTTCACCTGAGGACCTCAGGGTAGTGTCAAACTAGCGTGGGGAGAAGCAGGGGCTAGGAGAGGGTGAGAGGACATAGTTTCCGGCGAGGGAGATGGCCGGAGAAGGTGGACAGAGTCCATTAGAGAGGAGGAGGCAAGAAGGTTCTAGAGAGAACCAGAGATAGAGAGATGCTTGGGTTGGGAATGAATGAGAGGAAGAGAGGTAGTCGTTAGGGGTTAAATTAGGTAAGAGTGAATCTGGGCCGTTGATCAAATTTGATCAACGATCCAGATTACACAAGGATTGGGTCGGGTAGGATAGGGTATTGGGCTTGGGTTGTTGGGTTATTTCGATTGGGTCTTGGGCTGGTTTTAATTGGGTTGGGGTCAGATTAAATTAGGATAAAATTTAAATAGAAAGGGGCTAATTGTTAAATACCCTTTAAAATTAGATAAATAATTAATAAGAATAGCTAATAATTAGATAAAATAAAATTAAGACTCAATAGGTGAAATTAAGGTAATTAACTAGTATTAAAATGTAAGATGACTGATTATTGAATTAAAATAGCATAAAAGGTGTAATTAGGCTATAATTGCAAAGTTGTTGTAATTATAGCCAAATAATGCCGAATTGGCTAATTTGTGAAATAATTAAATCCTAATAGGATTAAAAATGATATATTGAGCTAAGAAATATTTTGAAATTATTTTCAATGCAATTTATGAATAATTATGGGATATAAAGTACTGAATAAATTCGACAATAAATTGATAAAAATATGGAAAATTATACCAATTATTATAAAAAGTGATTTTTGAAGGTATATATGCAAAATTTAAAAATAATTTGAGGAAATATTGGGTATCAACAATACAGACATGTCAGTGCCTTTGGACGGGGTCCCGGGGGGATCAGGTGAGTTTCGGACCCCTAAGAGCTAAATGCTAAAAACCAGATTTTGCCTAGTCTGGTTTCCTTCTATGCATTCGCGGGTGTACACACGCATTCGCGTAGAAGGAGTTGGGAAGGGGTGAAAAATACCATATTTCGCATAGGCTCGCATGCATTCGCATAGGCTAAGTCAGTGGGCCGACCAAATTTTTGTGCTATGCGGACGCACCCCTCCCACCGTGTTCGCGTAGGTCTAGCCTGGCTAGCCTCCGCATTCGCGAACACCCATCTGCGTTCGCATAGAAGGACCTGGCCATTGGCCTTCGCGAACGCACTGCCCCTGTTGCGTTCGCATAGAAGGGGGCAGCTGGGCAGATTGATTAAAATCGAGAGTTAGTCATTTTTGAACCATTTTCTATCATTTTGGACGAGTTAGGGAGCTTGCAAAGGAGAGATTAGACCTAGAAATTGTAAGGTAAGTAATTCCTACCATAAAGTGAGTTTAATACTTGAATTCTTGGGTAGATTAACACACAAAATTAGTAGAAATCACGGGTTTAGGGTAAAACCTAGGTTTTTCATAAAAATGAGAAATTACCAAGGAATTTGTTATGAAATCATGCAAAAACTATATAATATCGATCCTTAGGCTATGGGTAACTATTTCCCTTGAAAATTTACGGAATCCGAGCATGGGGCCCGAGGTACATTTTAGGATTTTGCAAATTTGGTTGAATTAATCATTTAAGTAAGAGAATTGTGGACTTTTGAGCATAGATTGACTTATTTATATAACATTTGGCTAGTTTCGAGTTCTTGGGCGACCAATTCGGAGATTTGAGTGCATTCTTGACCCGGGAAGTAGGCTTGAAACGAGGTAAGTCTCCTTTCTAACCTTGTAAGAGGGAATTGTCCCCATAGGTGAAGTAATTAACTGTGTGTCATTATTTGTGGGGACTACGTACGTACGAGGTGACGAGAGTCCGTGAGTAGTGACTATTCTTTTTATGTACGGGTAGTTAGGTTCACACCATGCCTTGTGAATTCCATAATTGAACTATATGCCTTGTGATTTCTTTGTATGCAAGCTTGTTTTCAAGAGATCCTAGAACTTGGTGTTTTCAAACGAATTATTATTTTGGAAAAGGATTTCAAGAAAAATGTTGTGTTTATGTGTGACCGCTTCGCAATATATATTCCGCGAGCGGAGTGATTCTTTCCACTACTCTCATGGGAGCGGGTCGTACACCACGACAGGTTAATAGATGCATCTATGGTTCGTGTCGTTCGACCCTTCGGCAGTGCACATTTATCATTATGTTGGCCTAGACCGTACCTTCTGATACATTGTGCGCATGCTACTTGTTTGATATTATTCATGACTTTAAAACTGTTAGATGTCTTGGAAAATAAATTCGTAATTTGTATGTTGGGGTTTAGCCTCATAAACAGGTTTCATAAGTATGCTTGATATTCATTGTTCTATTATCCATGTGTACTTGCTATTCTCTTTAAATTTTACACCTAGATATACTGTTTGGACCCTAGTAAGTGTCAGGTAGACCTCTCGTCACTGCTTCTTCAAGATTAGACTGGATACTTACTGCGTACATATTGTTTATGTACTCATGATATGCTCTGTACTTAATTGTACAGGTTCTGAGGTAGGTGCATCTAAGTATCCGTCCGGAGCTCGTACCTGATTTATACTTAGTTGAGGCTTCACGGTGAGCTGCTTCTCCTGACGACTTCCAGCAGCACCTCAGAGCTTTTCTTTTGCTATTTCTGTCTATACTTTCCTAGACAGTAGGATAGACTTTCATTTCTTTTGGTTTTACTCTACTAGATGCCTATAGACTTGTGACACTAGCTCCTGGCACTCACACTAGTAGACTATTCTTTTGGGATGTAATTGTTAATTATAACTCTTTTTTCATTTCAGTTTAAAATTTTCTTAAGATATTCATTATTACCAAACGTTTTAAATTTAAACTGAGTAACTGTTAGAATGTTTTGGGTAAATAAACGAAAATCACTAGCGGTAAATGTTGGCTTGCCTGACAACGGTGATGGGCGCCATCGCGACCTGAGTTAGGATTTGGGTCATGACACATACTAACTCCAACAATTTCGAGAAGATAAGTAAATTATAACCTCGCAAGTCATTATAATATCAAGTGTTATCGAGCTCCAAGCATTTTCACACACGATTTATGTCGAGGTCATACGGCTCGATCCAAAATAATGTGAACATTGCCGAGGGTCTAACAACACGAACCATAGATGCATATATTATACTGCAGAGGTGTTCGGCCCGCCCCACAGGAAGAGAGAATACTCTATGAACATCTGATTTAAGAGCTATCACAAGATTAATGCACAAGGAGGCACAATTTCAATTAACGGTCAAGTATTGTTGGCAGGTCGACTTCGGGAGTTTGAGTCTCAATCGTCTATCGTATGTATCGGCTTGGACCGAACTAAGGAGGCATTCTGGCGGATGGATGCGTGTAGGAAGGCTGACTATGTACCATACCACCAGGTGGCTCGCCTGAATGCCGAGTCTTTCTCTGTCGTCAACTCGACATCGTCGTCACTTGCAAGATAAGGACAAAAACTTGATGGGGGTGTTCCTGCATATGAGAACATAGTAATAGAGAGGGTAATAGCCAAAATAAGATTCATTTTGGCTAGTGCGCCCACTGAGAGTGGAATCTATCTTGACTTTCAAGTAGCGCAGTTAAAGTAGCTCGCTTCAAGAAGTAAGATTATATCCCCAAGGGTATGTTACAAGAACAAGTTCTCTTGCTAGTGGAAGTAAGAGTAGCAAGGTTAGGATCGCATATAAATATCGCAACAAATCTGGTTTGAAGTGAAGGAACCCACGGGGCGGCAACTAGAAAATAGGAATTCAAACCCGACATTCAGCCATTCGGAGAAGAGTTGAGTTGCACTAAGAGACTTCACCAACCAAGGCTTCCATTCAGTACAGCTAACCATTTCATATTTTCAATTCAAATCCTGGATTTTTGAATTGAGAGAGATCAAGAATTCTCACCATAGGTATGAGAGGATTAATGTCAAATCCTCAAGGACAAATGATTGATTTACCTATTCAAATAAATTTACGTGAAGGACTCTCTTTAACATAATACATCATTTCTTGCTACCGATCCCGTAAATGAGTTGTGGATACTGATGTACGAACACCAGACGCTGGATATCTCACTTGCAGCGCTTCCCGAATAGATTCCTTTCTCTTCCCCGAACACCGAACAGAGGGAACCCTGGCTTCACTGGGCCATCCTAAACCTTACGAAGACATTTAAATCGGAAATCAACATCGGGTCCCGGCTATCCGAAAAATGCAAAATAATTCAGTGACCTACCAATTGTAGAAGTAGGATTTTTGGCAAGCAATAAGCACTTAAATAATACAATTCAAGTGTACCATCTATGAAGAATTCCTCCTCATTTTTCATCCATTCCCGTTCGATGGAGAAAGAACTTATTTTGGGATTCCTCCTACTACCAAAACCCAGATGCCAAAGGGAAAAATTCCTTTGAAGGGCTTAATCATTAGGAGAAGATAGCCGCAGACAGAAGTAGCGGCTATTGCTATTTCATTCCCTCCCACTCTTTTAGCTCTAATCATAAACGTTGTGCGAAGAGAAAGATTTCTTTTTTATGACTTCCACTTATCGATCTCGGCCCAGAAAAGTGACCGATCACATAGGGCCCGGCCTCTCCCGCAACACAAGCACAATTGTTTAAGAAAAGAATGAAAAAATGATGTTTCCAGCTTCTGGCCTTTGACATTAAGAAATAAGTAATAATGAAGGGGAGATTCTCAAATTATATCCTAGCTAGTGGAACAAGAAAGACATAGATGGTTTATTGGCCTCCCCAACACACTCTTGATACGAAAGCTCCCACCATAGAGAATAGATCGAAACTCTGGGTCCCCTCGATCACCCTCCCTTGAACCTGAACTATCTAGAGATGGATAAGAGTTGTGGGACTTCATGGATTTGAGGGAGGTTTAGCCTAGCCCTAAGCCTTTTCGTAATAGAATTCTTCTTTGATAGAGCTTCAAGCAAGAAGGAGGAAGGCCCTCTTTTCAACCCGCCAAAACATAAAGTAAGTGAAATTCGGTCTTTAAGAATCATTTTCTAGGTTTCAATATAATTTAGGCACTTAAATTAATAAGTAGAGTGCAAACAATACAAGTATCTCATGATTTGGGTCCTAAAACTATCCGGCCTTGAGCATGATTTGTCGTGACGCACGGACTCTCTTCACCTTGTACGTAGCCCCATTAATTAGAAGCAAATAGTAATTTAATACACCTAGAGGGTAAATTCCCTTTTACAAGATTAGCCAAGAGACTTACCTCATTCCTAAGCTCACTTTTCGGCCCACAAATTCACTCTTAGGCCTCAACTTGGTGCCAAAAAATTCCGAAGCTAGCCAAATATTATATAAATCAATCAACACACACTCATGGTTTAGCTATTATAGTGATTACCCAACCCAAAGTGGATGATTTCTAAAATTCATCCCTGGGGCAACGTGCCCAGATTCCGGAAATTTTCGAAGATAAATGTTACTCATAACCTCACGAACTCAAATATATAAATTTGACCTAATTCCATAATCATTTTCATGGTTTAATCCCACTTTTATAAAAATTCCTAGTTTTTTCAACTAAATCCACAATTTCTACAATTTATGTGTTAGAAATCTACCCAAAATGTATGTATTAAACTCCTATTGCATAGAAATTACTTACCTCAAAGTACTAGGTGAAATTTTTTCTTCCAAGAGCTCTAAAATCGTCTAACAAGTGAAAGAAATGAACCAAAAAGCCCAAGTCCCGACATTAAATGAACCACACCGCCTCTAGCGATTTCCACTTCTGTGGAATATTTGGCCTCTTCTACGGCTTCGCATCTGCCAAGGATGCATCGCACATGAGGCCCTCCCCCACTGACCTCTCTGTTTCTGCGATGCCTTCTTCACATCTACAAGATCGCAGATGTAGTCGAGCCCTCGCACCTGCCCCACTGCCCCCTTAAGCTCTAGGCCACTTCTACGGGCCATTGACCGCTTCTGCGGTCGCGCACCTGCGCCCCCATATCCGTACCTCAGGACTCATCCCACATAGCCTAGCTTCGCACCTGCGGTTAGACATCCGCTTCTGCGGTGCCGCATCTGCAACCAATTCTTCGCAGGTGCAAACACACCAGAACCCCTGCTGCTTCACCAATTCTCCCGAGTCCAAACATGTTCTGCACCTCAATCGAATAGCACCCAAGGCCCCCGGGGCCTCGTCTAAACATACCAACAAGTTCATAATCATAATACGGACTCGCTCGAACCCTCTGAACACGTAAAACAACATCAATATTAAGGATTGCACCCCAAACAAAATTAAATCACCTCATGAACTTCAAGTTCTTCCAACTTACTCCGAACGCGTCAAATCATACTTAAATTTACCCGGAATGACACTTAATTTTTCGTGCAAGTATTAAATTATTATATAGAGCTATTTCCAGGCTCGCAATACCAAATGGACCTTGATAACACCAAAACTACTTGATGTGCCGGAGAATTTTGGCACATTTAATACAATAGTGCTTAAACTATGGCTCGTTTCAAGAGTATTTACTCTTATTAATCATAGAATTTTGGTATTTTGCAGTACACAAGGTGTAAACACTCAAGACCATGCAAAAGAGAGTTAAAGAAGAGAAAAGAGCAGGAAAATGGTCAAATGCGATCGCATATGCAACATGCGAATCGCATTTCAAGCACAGGGATCGCATACCGCAACAGAAAGTTGAGTCAAATTTAAGGAGTGAAATGCGGTCAAATATGCGACCCCATATCCCAAATGCGAACCGCATTTCAATCGCATCTCCATCTGATGCCTGAAGCCACACTGCAAATGCGACGCATGAATGCGATCGCATATCACCAATGCGGACCGCATCTCTCAAATGCGATGAACCTCTGGGACCTAGGGTTTTGATATGCGATGAAGAAAGTGAAGATGCGAATCGCATCCCTGTTATGCGACAGGAATGCGATCACATATCAGCCCGACATGGGTGTTTTTTTCTGTTTTTCACCCGAATTTTCTGCCTTCTATAAAAGGATTTACTTGGGTGTTGTGGGTCATGCTTGTCTAGATTTTGAACAACATTCTCTCATTAAATATTCTTCACCTTTTGGAAGTATTAGA